>JXCR01102133.1:1887-16510 GCA_002079205.1 Phalaenopsis hybrid cultivar
AAACATATGAAAAAATCACAGTTAAGGAGATGTAAGAAAGATGTGGTATATTCAATCACTTGAATCATATCCAATAACTAAACCCTAAAAAGTAAGTCTTTGACTGATGTGGTAATTGATACACCTAAAAATATAGTTTTTATGTATACATTTTTATACCTATTTTTGAGATATTGTGCTTTAATAAAAGGTATTTGTGCTATTTTCTTTTAGGTACAATCAAATGGATGAAAAATGACAAAAGGACTGAAAAAGGATCAAATTTGGAGCAAAAATGAAGAATGTGAGAAATTGAACTGAGGTGCCTAAGCGTCAAGGACTGGCGCTTTCGCGCCAGTGAAACAGAGAGAGCCGCGCCTAAGCACCTAATACATCACGCTTAAGCAACAGAAGTAGATGCTTAATGATTCAATGAATTTGGACAAATTTTTGAAGAGGCGTTTGAAACAACTCTTGGTTATAACGTGGGAATTAGTTAATGGACACGAAAATTCATTCAATTGACTTTTGAAAGGAGGCAACTTCTAGGAAATTCATTGAATGTGGACAAGTTTTTAAAAGACACCAAGACACCTTTTGGAAATTATAAAAGAAGGCCTGGATTAGAGCAAAGAAATCCATCCTTCCATGGAGGGCGTCAACCCCCATTTCAATCACCAAACGCCACCGCCGCCGCCCATAGTCGTCGCCGCCTCCACTTTTCTTTTTATTTTAAGTTGTTATTTTTATTGTAACCGAAAGAAGAGATTCAAAGGAACTTCAAGACTTTGGTGAAAAGGATTTGAGATAAGTTTTTATCTTTGTTACTACATTTGGGTTTAATTTAGACTTCTTGTTTGTTTGCATGATTTTTACTTTCAAACTCAAGTGCGGTTGTGTTTTCTCCATGGATTCTGAGTAATTTTCTTTATCTTTTTCCTTAAAATGATAAGTAATTAAGTATTGGATCGAAGTTGTGTGAAGTATTAGTCTTTAATGTTGGAAGAAGTTATGATGATTTAAACCTTGTACTTCATTTACTTCTTAATTTGGCCAATTAAGATGTTAATACCAGTTGTGAGAACATGTAAAATCCGAGATGGTATTATCTTAGTCAGCATATTGTAAAAATCACATGAAATTGTATGGACGAGAATTTAATTCATATAATTGAGTGCAAATAAATAGAGAAATAAACTTTGAATGGTGTAGAATTAGAGGACTTTTGAGTGACAGGCTAAAGCCCGCAATTTGATTTATAATTTTAGGTTTTGATACAAGATGTTAGCCTCCAGGTGGAGGGAGAAGAGAAACACTAGAGTGAGAGCTAGTATATTCCTTACATAACCCGTCTTCAAAATTATTCAAACTATAAATTAACCAATGTTCTTTATAATATCTCTAGTAAGGGTACACAATATTATTGCTCCTATTTGGCTCAACACAATTTGAATACTTCTACAACATAATTTGTATACTTGTTACTAATTCATAA
This sequence comes from Phalaenopsis hybrid cultivar, assembly GCA_002079205.1. Taxonomy (NCBI): domain Eukaryota; kingdom Viridiplantae; phylum Streptophyta; class Magnoliopsida; order Asparagales; family Orchidaceae; genus Phalaenopsis; species Phalaenopsis hybrid cultivar. The sequence continues at coordinate 3,362 of JXCR01102133.1, forward strand.
TAAAGAAAAACATATTTTATTTAATTTGCCTTAATCTTACAAATATCTAGTTAAGTTAATTAGTTGTTTACTATATTTTCAATTATAAAAAATTTTAAAAAAAATCAAACTTTCATTCCTATTATTGTATCTAGAATTTAAGAATATTTTGCTAAGAAGAATTTGTTATCTAAATTTTTTTTAAGCTGCATATTGTAGTTTTTTATGTGGGTTCGATATTCTGTGCTTAATCAAAAAGCCCTATATTACTTGATAATTATATGTTACTTGCGTAGTATCACATATTCAAATATAATAATTGTATTCTTATTTGCTTCGAAGTCAAGTTTGTGCCTAGCTGTTGCTCGTGATCAATTTTTTGGCACTGTTGTAAAGTAAGAATTATGATTAAGGAAAAATTAAGAATATAATTGCATACATCACATTAACATATTTATAAAGAGTCATGATCAATTTTCTAGAGCAGTTGTCAGAAAAAATACAAAATTTTTGAAGACATTTTTAAAAAGCAAATTTCTATTTTTATAAAGTCTTATTTAAACCTTTAAATTTATTATAGGAATATTGTAGTGTTGTCTTTATATAAAGTACTTGTTTATGTCTTTTTTATTTTATGTGTTTCGTGGTAATGTATGTGTAGTTCAAATTCTACAAGACTTGTGCCCTACGATTCTGAGGTAGAGAGAACTATTAAAAAAGATAAAAAATACAAAATTACTGAAAAAATAAAAAGTTTCAAGAAATGACAAATCAAAATAATAAAAAATGTTGAAATTAATCAAGAATTTAGATCTATAAGAGATTATGCAAACCCTGCGGTGGATGAACTTCATTTTAGTATTCAAAAACACAATGTAGTGGCTAATTCATTTGAACTTAAATCCGTTATTATCCAAATGATATCAAATAATTCATTTGGGGAGCACCAACTCAAGATCTAAATTTATATCTTGCTAATTTCTAGAATTGTGTGTTATATTTAAATATGATAGTGTATAAAATGATGTTATAAAACTTAGAATTTTTCCTTTCTCACTTAGGGATAAGACTAAGATATGGTACATTCGTTAGCACTTGGATCTATCATAACTTTGGGTGATTTAGCATAAAATTCCTTGCTAAATATTTTCCATCATAAAGAAATTGCAAAATTTAGAAATGATATTACATCTTTTTGTCAGTTTGAACAGAAATCTATTTATGAAGCATGAGAATGATTTAAAGAACTACAGAGAAAGTTTCCACACCATGTTATACCAGATTGGTTAATAATTCAAACTTTTTACAATGGATTAGCTGGATCTCTTAGATCAATTATCGATGTCGCTGCTGGTGGTTCATTGATGTCAAAAGCATTTCATGATGCTTATGCTTTAATTTAAGATATGTCTACTAATAATTTTTAATGGCATTCTGAAAGGGTAAATCCTAAGAAAGTAGCCAATATTCATGAATCTGATGCTCTTACAATGTTAGCAAATTAAGTTACTACAAGTTAGACCAGCTTGGAATGAATTTTTCTCAACCAATTGCAATGGTTGAACAGAATTCATTAAGCTAAATGGTAGATTCTCAAGCATCATTATAAACTTTGAATGTTATAAATAACAAGAAGAATAACCCATATTCAAATTATTATAACCTAGGTTAGAAGAACCATCCCAACTTTAATTGGAATAATACTTCGGGTGGTAATAATCAACAATGAGGGAACAACCAAGTAAACCCATTGGGAAACTGGAACAACCAAGGGAATAATAATTATAGACCTACTTATCCTCCAGTTTTTAACAATAATTCTCAATTTAAGGAGAAAAATTCATCTATAGAAGAAGTGGTGTTACAAATGGAAAATCAGTTACAAAGTCAAGGAGCTACAATTAGAAATATTGAGAATCAATTAGAAAAAATAACAAATTCTTTAAGTAATAGATACCAAGGAACACGTCCTAGTAATATTGAATTAATCTAAAAGACTAGAATAAAGAGCAAGTAAAAACCATTCAACGTTGAAGCAGAAGAGAATTGGAAGTTTGAGTTCAAAAAGAGATTGAAGTGGAGAGAAGAAATTGAAGAGTCTGAAGAGAACGCTTTGAATGGTTTAGAGAGACCTATTTCTCCACTTAGGGTCCGTTTGGGGCAGCTTATAAATGCGGGCGGCGTTTTCAAAACGCCGCCATACCGTTTGGTTCGCGCTTTTCACCAGCTTATCTGAAACTGCGTTTGGGTTTTTACACTAAACGCAGGCCGCGGGGCGACCCCTGCGGTCGGCCCGCGGGCCGCGTTTTAGGATAAGCAGCTTATCCTGAAACGCACAAGCTGCCCCAAACGAACCCTTAAATTTGACTTGGAAAAACCACGACCTCCATTTCCTTAGAGGCTTTGTCAACAAAAGCAAAATAAACAATTTTCAAAATTTATGGAAAATTTTAAGAAGCTTACAATTAACATTCCATTTACTGAAGCCTTAGAACAAATATCAAGCTATGTGATGTTTATGAAGTATATGCTTTATAGAAAAAGGAAATTCAAAGATAACGAGACTGTTGCTCTTATTGAGGAGTATAATGCTATAATATAAAAAAAGCTTCTTTAAGAGCATAAAGTTCATGGTAGATTCACAATTCCATGTGCAATAGGAGACATATTTTATGGGAAAGCTTTATGTTATTTAGGTGCAAGCATTAATCTTATGCCATTATCAATATTTAAAAGATTGAGATTAGGAGATATATCCCCTACTACTATAACTCTGCAGTTAGCAGATCGTTCAATAACATATTCTAAAGGAGTTATAGAAGATATTTTAGTGAAAGTGGATCAATTTATCTTTCCTATTGATTTCATTGTGTTAGATATGGAGGAAGATGATAAGTATCATTTTGGGGACAGGAAGAGTAATGATAGATGTGTAGAAAGGGGAATTAAGTATGCACATTAATGATCAGATAGTTACGTTTAACATTTCTAAATCAATGAAATACCCTGCAAAAGGTAAAGATGTTGAATGTTATAGAATAGACATGATAAGATATCTTTGTGAATGTCATTTTAAAACAACTTATGAAGAGAAATCTGAAATGAAAGAGTTGGAACACAAGCAAGAAGAGGAATTAGATCAATTTGAAGATTTTTACAAGGAATATTCAAATTATGTTCGAGAAAGTTTTGAAGTTTTGGACACGACTAAAAAAAATTAAATCTTTTTGTTCATCGATTGAAAAACCTCCTAAACTTGAGTTGAAGTTACTTCTTAAACATTTAAAGTATATTTTTTTAGGTGATTCCTCAACATTACTTATTATAATTTCTTCAAAATTAACTGCAGAAGAAGAAATGAGTTAAATTAAAACTTTGAAGAATTATAAGAAAGTCTTTGGATGGAGAATTGTTGATATAAAAGGAATCAGTCCTTCAATTTGTATGCATAGAATTAATATGGAAGAGAACTCTAAACCTAAGGTTGATCCTCAAAGGAGATTAAATATTATTATGAAAGAGGTTGTTAAGCAAGAGATTTTAAAGTGGTTAAATGTTGGAATTATCTACCATATTTTAGATAGTGCATGTGTTAGTCTGGTTCACTGCATTCCTAAGAAAGGAGGAGTGACTGTGAATATGAATGAACATAATGAGTTAATACAAACAAGATAAGTAACAGGGTGGCAGATATGCATTGAATATAGAAAATTAAATCTCGCCGCTAGGGAAGATCATGTTCTACTACCCTTTCTATATCAAATATTGGATAGACCAGTTGGGCATAAATACTTTATTTTATGGATGGATATATTGATTATCACAAAATACAAATAACTCCTGAAGATCAAGAGAAAACAACTTTTACCATTTCTTATGGTACATTTTCTTTTAGAAGAATACCTTTTGGTTTATGTAATGTCACTACTACATTTCAAAGTGTATGATGACTAGTTTCTGTGATTTAATTGAAAAATGAATTGAAGATTTTATGGATGATTTTTTAGGGTTTGGAACTTCATTTGAATCATGTTTGGAACATTTATCAAAAGTTCTCAAGCACTGTGAAGAAACAAATTTAGTCCTTGATAGGGAAAAATGTGAATTTATAGTAGCAGGAGGAATTGTTTTAGGACATCATATTTTAGAAAATAGTATGAAAGTAGACCTTACAGAAATTCAAATGATTGTTAATTTACCTTACCCACCAAATGTGAGAGAAATTATGAGTTTTTCAAGACATACTAGATTCTAAAGACGGAATATTAAAGACTTTTCAAAAATTGCTAAGCCTCTATGCCATTTGCTTGAAAAAGATGTAATTTTTAATTTTTATAAGGAGTGCCTAAAAGCTTTTGAGTTATTAAAAGAAAAATTAGTCATTGAACCAATTACTGTTTCACCAGATTGGGATGTGTGATGCAAGTGATTATTATTGGAGTTATTTTAGGACATAAGCATGATAAGATTTTCAAAGTAATATACCACGCTAGTAGAACTCTTAATGAAGCTCAAATTAGTTATACCATAATTAAGAAATATTTATTCACAGTAGTATATATTTTTGATAAATTCATATCATATTTAATTGGAACTAAATGTGCTGTGCATACTGATCATTATGCTTTTAATTATTTAATGAAAAAGAAGGATGCAATATCAAGGCTGATAAGATAGATTCTTCTTTTGAAAGAATTTAACTTTGTGATAGTAGATAAGAAGGAAGTTGAGAATCAAATTGATGATCATCTGCCCAGACTTGAATTGAAAAAAGCACTCCATTTTGAAAAAGAAATTAATGAACATTTTTAGATGAAGAATTGTACAGTGTTAATGAGTGGTGTGTTCCGTGGTATGCTGATAGTGTGAACTTTATTGTTAGTGATATTATATCCTATGGAATGACATACCAACAGAAGAGGAAATTTTTATTTGAAGCTAAGAATTATTTTTGGGATGACCCATTTTTATATAAATAAGAAAATAATTTTATTATTCAAAGATGTGTGCCTTTAGAAGAAACTTATGAAATAATCCAAAATGTCATAATTCTGATTTTGGGGGACATTTTGGTGTTGATAAAACAACATACAAAATTTTGGAATCNCCCCATTTTTACATAAATAAGAAAAGGATTTTATTATTCAAAGATGTGTGCCTTTAGAAGAAACTTATGAAATAATCCAAAAATGTCATAATTCTGATTTTGGGGGACATTTTGGTTGATAAAATAACATACAAAATACAAAAATGTCATAATTCTGATTTTGGGGGACATTTTGGTGTTGATAAAATAACATACAAAATGGAATCTTGATTCTATTGTCCTACTATCTTTAGAGATGTAAACACTTACATCAAAACATGAGATCGATGTCAACGAGTAAGCAATTTTCTAGAAGAAGTGAGATGCCCCTCAATTATGTGTTAGAAGTTGAGATATTTAATGTTTGGGGATTTGATTTCATAGGAACATTTATACCATCTTTTAGAAATTTATATATATTTTTAGTAGTAGACTATGTATCCAAATGTATAGAAGTTGTTGCTTTACCTTGATGTGATGCTCAAACTGTTGCAAAGTTTTTAAGAACGAACATATTTTGTAGATTTGGGATGCCGAGAGTGATCATAGCTGACGAGGGAAGTCATTTCAAAAATGCAATGATGGAAAAACTATTAAATAAATGTCATATTAACCATCAAACTGCTACTGCTTGTCATCCTNAAACATATTTTGTAGATTTAAGATGCCGAGAGTGATCATAGCTGACGAGGGAAGTCATTTAAAAAATGCAATGATGGAAAAACTATTAAATAAATGTCATATTAACCATCAAACTGCTACTGCTTGTCATCCTCGAATAAGTGGTTTGGCTGAATTATCCAATTGTAAAATTAAAAGAACATTGGAAAAATCTATGAATCTAACCAAAATGGTTTGGTCAGTCAAACTTGACTATGCTTTGTGGGCTTATAGGACTATATATAGAACTCATATAGGAATGTCCCCATATAGGCTAATATTTGAGAAAGCTTGTCATTTATTAGTTGAACTTGAGCATAAAGCATACTAGGCTATTAAAGAATTTAATTACAGTTTAAAAGATGCTAGTGAGAAATGGCTATTGCAATTAAATGAGTTTGAAGAGATAAGGAATGAATCATATGAGAGTGCTAAGATTTATAAATAAAAGATGAAGATGTGGCATGATCAGAGGATTCTTATTAAAAATTTTGAGTCAAGGAAACACATTTTGCTATATAATGCAAGGTTAAGATATTTCCATGCAAACTTAAATCTAGGTGGATGGGCCCATTTNAATAAGTGGTTTGGCTGAATTATCCAATTGTAAAATTAAAAGAATATTGGAAAAATCTATGAATCTAACCAAAATGGATTGGTCAGTTAAACTTGATTATGCTTTGTGGGCTTATAGGACTATATATAGAACTCATATAGGAATGTCCCCATATAGGCGAATATTTGGGAAAGCTTGTCATTTACTAGTTGAACTTGAGCATAAAGCATACCAGGCTATTAAAGAATTTAATTACAGTTTAAAAGATGCTAATGAGAAATGGCTATTGCAATTAAATGAGTTTGAAGAGATAAGGAATGAATCTTATGAGAATGCTAAGATTTATAAATAAAAGATGAAGATGTGGCATGATCAGAAGATTCTTATTAAAAATTTTGAGTCAAGGACACACATTTTGCTATATAATGCAAGGTTAAGATATTTCCATGCAAACTTAAATCTAGGTGGATGGGCCCATTTGTTGTGATAAAAGTTTATCCCTATGGAGCTGTGGATATCAAAGATCCTAAAACTGATAAAATATTCAAAGTGAATGGTCACAGATTGAAACCCTACTTTTTAGGGGATAGGCTTAAATTTAATGATCTTATGTTGTCGGGCCAACCATAATAAACAATGGTTACATCGGGCTAAAGACTTTAAACCAAGCACTTTGTGGGAGACAACCCATAGTTATCTGTGTGTTTGTTTTAAATGTTACGTTGTTGTATTTGATTAAGAAAATTTTGATAGTATTTTGAATATATAATGATTTAGTAATGATTCTAAGGCCTTAAAAGATAACTTAGACATGTTAGAATGAGTTTTTGGACGTTAACCTAACATGTGCTAAATTAAGCACTGACGCTTAAGCGCCAACATTCGGTGCTTAAGCGTGGCAGTTTACTAAACATGCTAAATTACATTTTTAGAAGTTTTAAACATGGTTTAATAGGTTTAAACATGGGTTAGTGGCCTAAGAATGTGTCTAGCGGTTATAGACGTGATCTAGAGTCTATAAATAGAAGGGTATGAGAAGAAGTCTCACCACACATCAAATTTAACCCTAAATTCTAAGCAAAGAGTGAGAGTTTTTGGAATGATGTCATCTTGGGAGAGTGATTTGAAGAAGAAGGAGGAAGCTATGAAGAAGTTCATTAGTTAGAGTGTGCAAGAGTTATACAACAATTTTCTAGCGGTTAGTATTGAAGGGATGACGAAGAAAATTACTAAAATTGAAGCTGACGTGACTTCAATCAAAGTGAAAGTGATGGAAGTCAATGCACATCTGAAGCATATGGGATGACAGCTTAAGATGCAATTTAGTCATACCATTTTTGTTGAAGAAGCGGACAAGGCTATGAATTTGAAAAATAAATGGATTAAAGAAGACTCAACTAGAGCTCTTCACCACCGTCCATTATATCAGATATATATTCCAAATGCCCAAGGAGAGACTAATGATAGGTCAGGATTCGTTCCATCGGAAGGAGAGTGGAATTAAGTTCTTTGTTTAGTGTTTATTTTTATTAAGTAATTTTTTATTAGTGTTAAGTTTTTTTGTGTGTTTTTAATGTTATGATTTTTTTGTGTTTGTGTTTAGGAACTATCTCATCCAATCCTCTTTGGATTGAGAAATTATGTATTAAAAATATTTGTAATTATTTGTGAATTAATATAAGTGTTTATTTGTGTGAAATGTTGTGTGATTTTGTATTGAATTGAGTTAGTTAAAATTGGTGAATCTTGAGGAAGAGGAGAGTTGAAAGGGAAAAAAATAGTTATTAAAGATTCGAAAGGCCATTTATGAGTGGTTGACTTAGGCTAGAAGTGCATTTTACTTAAAACTAAAAATATCAAAATTTGTGCACTGGCGTCTAAGAAACAAGACCCCATGCTTAAGTGTTGGCTAACCCGAGAGATTGATGCCTAAGAACCAAACCATTCACACTTAAGTGTTGGTTCATGTAAACTGATTCACGAACTGTTTAAAGTGAAATTTTGGGCCGAAAGCACCATTTTTTCCCCCAACTTCATCTACAACCTTTGGTTTTTGCAAGTTTGGGAGCTAGGGGATCATCTTAAGTGAAGATTTCTTCGTGATTTCAAGCAAAATTTGTCAGATTTGATCTTCTTGAGGTAAGAGCTTTGACGCACCAAAACTATATGCATTATTAGACCTATATTTTATACTCATTTTTTGTGATATTGTGCTTTAAAGGAAGGTATTTTTCATATTTTATTGCAGGTTGATGATTTTTTAGCACTTGAAGCAAAAAGGAAATAAAAAAAGATGGAATTTAAAGTCAAAATGGCGTTTTGGAGATAAATACTCAGCACCGATAGTGCCAACATGGATGCCGACGATGCCATCGTGGGCGCCGACGGTGCTGAAGTCGGTGTAAAGCAAAATTTAGAAGATTCAACAAATTTGGATACTTTTTCAAGAGTTATTTGATACACCTCTTGGAAAATCGACATTATGCTTTTTTTAGAGCAAAAATTGATCACAAAAAGAGTCCACTAGTGTGTCATTGAGTTTTCTTTAGTGTTTCATTGTGTGTATTATGTAGTGTGGTGAGTCTAAGTGTGATTTCTCTTAAGAGGTTTTGGAGAGGGAGAGTAGTGAGAGATTTCTTCTTCCCTACATCTTTGAAATGAGGATTAATAATCTTGTGAAGAGAGAACGAGTCCAAGAGGAGCTATAAGGGATTTGCTTTGAGGAAGAGTTAAAGATAAGTGGTGTTTATTTATTACTGTTGTATAAACTTTCTTTTACTTATGAAATTCATATTTTGTCGTATCTTTCTCATGAGATCCAAATAGTTTTCTTTGTCTTTCTCCCAAATCTGAGATATGGTGAAATGAAGAGATAATTTGGATGTGTCAATTTTAAAATATAAAATAAATTGTGATGATTTTTTCACTCCGTTCTTAATTTACTTTTCAATTTGGCCAATTGAAATGTTAACATCTGTTGTGAAACATACATCCGAGAAATGTAGTATGAGTTTCACAACAAAGTGAGAATCACATTCGATTCCATGAAAGAGCGTTTCGTTCATGGAATTGAGTGCAAATAAATAGAGAAATATATATTACTGAGTGAAGAATTGGAGATTCTAGAGTGATAGGCTAAAATCCCCAAAACATATGAAATTATCCAAAAATCTCATAATTTTGATTTTGGGGGACATTTTGGTGTTGATAAAACAACATACAAAAATTTGCAAACTGGATTTTATTGGCCTACAATCTTTAGAGATGTTAATGATTATATCAAAAATTGTGATCGATGTCAATGAGTAGGCAATATTTCTAGGAGAAAGGAGATGCCCCTCAATTATGTGTTAGAAGTTGAGACATTTAATGCTTGGGGATTAGATTTCATGGGACACTTTATACCACCTTTTAGAAGTTTATATAAATTGTTAGCAATAGACTATGTATCCAAATGGATAGAAGCTATTGCTTTACCTCGATATGATGCTTAAAGTGTTGCAAAATTTTTAAAAACAAATATATTTTGTAGATTTGGGGTGCCGAGAGTGATCATAACTGCCGGGGGAAGTCATTTTTGAAATGCAATGATAGAGAATTTATTAAAGAAATATCATGTCAACCATTGAATTGTTATTATTTATCATCCTCATACAAGTGGTTTGGCTGAATTATCCAATTATGAAATTAAAGAATAATGGAAAAATCTGTGAATCCAACCAAAATGGATTGGTTAGTTAAACTTGACAATGCTTTATGGGCCTATATGACTGCATATAAAACTCTTATAGGAATATCCCCATATACGCTAATATTTGGGAAAGCTTGTCATTTACAATTTGAACTTTAGCATAAAATATATTGGGCTATTAAATAATTTAGTTACAATTTAAAGGATGCTGGTGAGAAAAGACTATTACATTTAAATGGGCTTGAAGAGATAAGGAATGAATATTATGAAAGTGCAAAGATTTATAACGAAAGATGATTATGTGGCATGATCGAAGAATTTCTTAATAAGAGTTTTGAGCCAGGGCAACAAGTTTGGCTATACAATGCAAGGTTAAGAATATTTCCAGACAAACTTAAGTCCAGGTGAAAGGGCTCATTTGTTGTGATGAAAGTTTATCCCTATGGAGTTGTGGATATCAAAGATCCTAAAACTAATAAAATATTCAAAGTAAATGGTCATAGGCTGAAACCCTACTTTTAGGGGATCAACTTAAATTGAGTAATCTTATGTTATTGGGTCAACCAAAATAAGCAGTGGTTATGTCGAGCAACCCATAGTTATTGGTATGCTTATTTTTAATGTTATGTTATTGTGTTTGATTTAGAAAATTTTGGTAGTATTTTGAATATATAATGATTTAGTAATGATTCTAAGACCTTAAAAGATGACTTAAACATGTTAGAATGAGTTTCTGGACGTTAAGCTGAACTGTGCTAAATTAAGCACCAGCGCTTAAGCGCGACAGTTGATTAAACGTGCTAAATGACATTTCTAGAAGTTTTAAACGTGGTTAAGATGGTTTTAACGTGGGATCATGGTCTGAGAACATGTCTACAAGTTTTAGGCGTGATCTATAGCCTATAAATAAAAGGGTATGAGGAGAAGTCTAACCACACTTCAATTTAACCATAAATTTTAAGTGGAGAGTGTGAGTTCTTGGAAAGATGTCATCTTGGGAAAGTGATTTGAAAAAGAAGGAGAAAGCGATGAGAAAGAAATTCATTAGTTAGAGTGCACAAGAGTTATACAATAGTTTCCTAGCCGTTGGTATCAAAGGAATAGCAGAGAAAATCATTAAAATTGAGGTTGTCGTGGCTTCAATTGAAGCAAAAGTGATGGAAGTTAACACACATCTCGAGCATATGGGATGGAAACTTAAGATGCAGTTTAGCCATACCAGTTTTGTGGAAGAAGCGGACAAGGCTACGTATTTGAAAAATAATTAGATTGAAGAAGACTCATCCAGAGTTCTTCATCACCATTCGTTTTATCAGATTTACATTCCAAATGTTGAAGGAGAGACAAATGATATGCAAGGATTCATTCCATCAGAAGGAGAGTGGAATTAAGTTCTTTGTTTAATGTTTGTGTGTTTAGTGTTTGATTGTTTGTGTTAAGTTTTTTTAAAGTGTTTTAATGTTATGATTGCTTGGTGTTTCCGTTAGGAACTATCTCATCCAAGATTCTTTGGATTGAGAATCTATGTATTGAAAATGTTTGTATTTGTTTGTGAATAAATATAAGTGTTTGTTTGTGTGAAATTTCATGCTATTTTGTTTTGAATTGAATTAATTAAGATTGGTGAATCTCAAGGAAGAGGAGATTTAAAAGGGAAGAAAATAGTTATTTAAGTTTGCGCTTAAGCACTGACTTAAGCTAGACCATTTAAGAGTAATGACTTAAGCTAGAAGTGCATTTTACTTAAAAATAAAAATGTCAAAATTTGTGCACTGGCGCCTAAGCACCAAGACCTCATGCTTAAGCGCAGTTTAAATAGAGATAGCGGCACCTAAGCGCTGAACCATTTGCGCTTAAGCACTAGTTCATGTAAACCGGTTCGCAAACGGTGTAAAGTGAATTTTTGGTCCAAAAGCCCCATTTTTCCCTTGACTTCATCCCCTACCTCTTGATTTTGCAATTTTGAGATTAGGACATCCTCTGATTTGGAGATTGCTTGGTGGTTTGAAGAAAAAATAGTTAGATTTGATCTTATTGAGGTAAGAGCTTCACTTCTATGTAAAATTTTTTTATTTTCACCATGTATTTGAGCACAATATGGATCTACAAAAATGACTATTCATGGTAAAAATTTGAGAGAAATCTATGGAAAATACATAGATTTTATAGTTTAAGCTTTTAGGAGTTGAGTATAATGATTTAGAGTTTAATTTTGGATTTATTGTGAATTTTATATGATTATTAGAAATGGCCCCAAGGATGAAGAGGAGCAAAGTAAGAGCTCAATTTGATTCAAGCAAGTTTGTTAGTTTGAGAGCTCAGGATTGATACAGTGATGCACTGCAGTCAAGAAAATTGATCCCTGAGCGATGTTTCAAGAGTCTAGGAGGAGCAGTTAAGGATGTGATTGTTCACCAACATTGGGAGTGACTTTGTTGTTTTTCTAATATGGTCGTTATCTTTGTTGTTCGGGAGTTCTATGCAAATCATCCTGAGGCTGAAGAAGGAGTCATAGTTAGACAAAAGATAGTACCTTTCTTGCTTTAGGTAATAAATCAGTTTTATCAATTGCCACCTAATTTTTAAAAAAATAATTAGATTGAAGAAAACTCTTCCAGAGCTATTCTTCACCATCATTTTATCATATTTACATTCCAAATGCTGAAGGAGAGACTAGTGATATGCCATGATTCATTCCATCATAAGGAGAGTGGAATTAAGTTCTTTGTTTAATGTTTGTGTGTTTAGTGTTTGATTGTTTGTGTTAAGTTTTTTAACATGTTTTAATGCTATGATTGCTTGGTGTTTGCGTTAAGAACTATCTCATCCAAGATTCTTTGGATTGAGAATCTATGTATTGAAATTGTTTGTAATCATTTGTGAATTAATATAAGTGTTTGTTTGTGTGAAATTTCGTGTTATTTTGTGTTGAATTAAATTAATTAAGATTGGTGAATCTCGAGGAAGAGTAGATTTGAAAGGGAAGAAAATAGTTATTTAAGTTTTATAAGACCATTCAAGAGTAATGACTTATGCTAGAAGTGCATTTTACTTAAAACTGAAAATGTCAAAATTTGTGCACTGGCGCCTAAGTGCCAAGACCCCACACTTAAGCATAGTTTAAATGGAGATAGTGGCGCCTAAGCACTGAACCATTTATGCTTAAGCATTGGTTCA
>JXCR01102133.1:19349-48636 GCA_002079205.1 Phalaenopsis hybrid cultivar
AAAAAAAAAAAAAAAAAAAAAGAAAATGAAAATGAAAAGAAAAAAAAGAAAAAAAAGAAAAGTTGAAAAAAGGAGGAGAAGATTGAGGATTAGTTCCTAGTCAAAAATTAGTTCCAAATCTGATCTTTTTAAAATATAAGACTTGAGAAACTCTTAAGCTTAAGGATATAATATAGTAAGTAAAATTATGTTAAATAAAAAAATTTTAAGTGGAGAAGATAAAATGCCTAAACTAAATATTTGGAGAATTTACAATATTTCTCAACTAGATAGAAACTCATATTTTCAAACTTCTTTACATTAAAAGTTTCTAAACTCTAAGCTTGTCTCAATTACTAAAGTTTTTTTTTAAAATTGGACTACTATATTTCTACATCAAAATTTTAGAATATCCTAAAGAAACTTATATAAATAATCTACTTATTTGGTTTTTAAAAGATTGGAGTGTCACTTGAGGACAAGTAACATTTTAAGTTTGAGGGATTTTGATACACCTAAAATATAATGTCTTTATGTACACATTTTTATACCTTTTTTTTAAGATATTGCACTTTAATGAAAGGTATCTGTGTGTTTTTTTTCAGGTACAATCAAAGGGATGAAAAATGGTAAAAGGAGTGAAAAAGGATTAATATTGAAGAAAAATTAAGAATGTGCAAAAATGAACTGAGGCACCTAAGCGCCCAGGATAGGCGCTTACACGCTAATTAAACAGAGAAAGCCTGACCTAAGCGCCAGGTACACCGTGCTTAAGCACCAAAAGTAGTTATTTGATAATTCATTGAATTTGGATGAATTTTTGAAGAGATGTTTGAAGTAACCTTTGGTGAAAACATGAGAAATAGTTAATAGACATTAAAATTCATTCAAATGACTTTTGAAAGGAGGAAACTTCTAGAAGATTCATTGAATGGAGAGACATTTTAAAGAGACACCAAGACACCTTTTGGAAAATTATAAAATAAGACTTACATCATCCATAGAAGGCGCGAGCAGGAGAATCCATCTAATAATCACTATAAAGAATGGTATTTTCATGTTTTATTTTTGATTTGGCCAAGTAAGATGTTAGTACCTGTTAATTGGTGCCTTTAATGTTGGAGGTAATTTGTGTGAAGTATTAGTCTTTAATGTTGGAAGAAGTTGTGATAAGTGATTATTGGAGTCTCTAATAAGTGATTATTTAGGGAAAATAATACCAAAATAATGTATTATTTTTATCTATACATTTTATGATTATTTTGGTGATAATGCACTTTAAAGAATGGTATTTTCATGGTTTTGTTTCAAGTATATAAATTTTAGGAATTTGGAGCAAAAAGTGGCAAAATAAAGAAAATTTGGAGCCAAAATGGAGATTTTCATGATCATGGCGCTAAAACTGGTGCCAGAGGTGTCATTTTATAGAGAGGCGGTGCCAGAAGCACCATAATTGGCACTAGAGGTGCCAGAATCTTGAGAACAATGCAGACTTTGTTAAGCTGGCGCCAGAACTGGTGTCATGAACATCACAGATGATTTAAGACAAAGTAAAGTGGTTTGTGACTATTTTTGAACGGTTTTTTGATAGCTCGAAATAATTCAAACGTCCCATGGAGTAGTTCAATGCATCTAGACACTTTGAAAAGGCTCTTTAATGAAGAGATATGCCTCTTGGATGAAGGGACTTGTCTCTTTGTGTTAAGATATGTGACTTTTAGGGAGAAAATTGAAGAGAATTTTGAATTCCTTTTGAAAGAGAGAGAATTATATGATTTTAAAAGAGAGAGAGAGGGGCGTGAGATTGAGAGGAAGGTTTTAGCATGAGAGAGAATTCTTAGAGAAGAGAGGCTTTTTTTTCATAGGGTTTGAAGAGGAAAGGGAAGGTGGGAGATTTCTTCTTCATTACACTTCTAAGAGAGAAATGAGTGTGATTGTAAAGAGAGAAAGTGTTTAAAGGGAACTTCTAGGGATTTTCTTAGGAAGGAGTGTGAGATAAGTTGTGTTCTTTTCTTTCTTTATTTTGTAAACATGTTTTTATATATAAAATATATTTTTTGTCATATCCTTCTCATGAATTTTGAGTAGTCTTTTTTATCCTTCTCCCTACAATGAGATATGATTTTGTGAAGAATTAGTTTTATTTTGTTAGGTGTTAATTGTCAAAAAGTTGTGATGATTAAAACTGTGATCTTCATTTACACTTTGATCTGGCTAATTGAAATGTTAAAATTTGTTGAGAATCTTATGATCCAAAAGGGTTATGCTTTTTCCAACAATGTAAGAGTCACATTCAATTTCATGGGTGAGAATGTAATCCATGTGGTTGAGTGCAAATAAATAAGTAAATATACTTTGATGGGCACAAAATTTAAGATTTTAAGGTGACAGATTAAAATTCTCAATTTGGTACAGTTGATTGGAAACAAAAGCGAGATTGTTAGCCCTCAGATGAGGGAGAAGTGAGAGCTATGGAGTGGCATCAAATATCATCTCAACCGAACCACAGATTTAGGGACCAAACTTTGGATTAGCCAATGTTCTTTATGCACTCTCAGTGGATAAAGAATATGATTGCTCCAATTTGGCACAATACAATTTTATTTGTATTTGAAATGAGTTTAATTTCTTCACATTAAACTCATTGTAAAGTGGAAGGATGCTTTCTTAAATTTAAACTCTTCGCTGCAAAACTTTGTTNGCAATCTTTAGAGATGTTAATGATTATATCAAAACTTGTGATCAATGTCAATGAGTAGGCAATATTTCTAGGAGAAAGGAGATGCCCCTCAATTATGTGTTAGAAGTTGAGACATTTAATGCTTGGGGATTAGATTTCATGGGACACTTTATACTACCTTTTAGAAATTTATATAAATTTTTAGCAATAGACTATGTATCCAAATGGATAGAAGCTATTGCTTTACCTCGATATGATGCTTAAAGTGTTGCAAAATTTTTAAAAACAGATATATTTTGTAGATTTGGGGTGCCGAGAGTGATCATAACTGTCGGGGGAAGTCATTTTCGAAATGCAATGATAGAGAATTTATTAAAGAAATATCATGTCAACCATTGAATTGTTATTATTTATCATCCTCGTACAAGTGGTTTGGCTGAATTATCCAATTATGAAATTAAAGAATAGTGGAAAAATCTGTGAATCCAACCAAAATGGATTGGTTAGTTAAACTTGATAATGCTTTATGGGCCTATATGACTGCATCTAAAACTCTTATAGGAATATCCCCATATACACTAATATTTGGAAAAGCTTGTCATTTATAATTTGAACTTTAGCATAAAACATATTGGGCTATTAAATAATTTAGTTACAATCTAAAGGATGCTGGTGAGAAAAGACTATTACATTTAAATGAGCTTGAAGAGATAAGGAATGAATATTATGAAAGTGCAAAGATTTATAACGAAAGATGACGATGTGGCAAGATCGAAAGATTTCTTAATAAGAGTTTTGAGTCAGGGCAACAAGTTTGGCTATATAATGCAAGGTTAAGAATATTTCTAGGCAAACTTAAGTCCAGGTGAAAGGGCCCATTTGTTGTGATGAAAGTTTATCCCTATGGAGCTGTGGATATCAAAGATCCTAAAACTAATGAAATATTCAAAGTAAATGATCATGGGCTGAAACCCTATATTTAGGGGATCAACTTAAATTGAGTAATCTTATGTTATTGGGTCAACCAAAATAAGCAGTGGTTATGTCGAGCAACCCATAGTTATTGGTATGCTTATTTTTAATGTTATGTTATTGTGTTTGATTTAGAAAATTTTGGTAGTATTTTGAATATATAATGATTTAGTAATGATTCTAAGACCTTAAAAGATGACTTAAACATGTTAGAATGAGTTTTGGACGTTAAGCTGAACTGTGCTAAATTAAGTACCAGCGCTTAAGCGCGACAGTTGATTAAACGTGCTAAATGACATTTCTAGAAGTTTTAAACGTGGTTAAGTGGGTTTTAACATGGGATCATGGTCTGAGAACATGTCTACAGGTTTTAGGCGTGATCTAGAGCCTATAAATAAAAGGGTATGAGGAGAAGTCTAACCACACTTCAATTTAACCATAAATTTTAAGTGGAGAGTGTGAGTTCTTGGAAAGATGTCATCTTAGGAAAGTGATTTGAAAAAGAAGGAGAAAGCGATGAGAAAGAAATTCATTAGTCAGAGTGCACAAGAGTTATACAATAGTTTCCTAGCTGTTGGTATCGAAGGAATAGCGGAGAAAATCATTAAAACTGAGGTTGTCGTGACTTCAATTGAAGCAAAAGTGATGGAAGTTAACACACATCTCGAGCATATGGGATGGAAACTTAAGATGCAGTTTAGCCATACCAGTTTTGTGGAAGAAGCGGACAAGGCTACGTATTTGAAAAATAATTAGATTGAAGAAGACTCATCCAGAGTTCTTCATCACCATTCGTTTTATCAGATTTACATTCCAAATGTTGAAGGAGAGACAATGATATGCAAGGACTCATTCCATCAGAAGGAGAGTGGAATTAAGTTCTTTGTTTAATGTTTGTGTGTTTAGTGTTTTATTGTTTGTGTTAAGTTTTTTTAAAGTGTTTTAATGTTATGATTGCTTGGTGTTTCCGTTAGAAACTATCTCATCCAGGATTCTTTGGATTGAGAATTTATGTATTAAAAATGTTTGTAATTATTTGGGAATTAATATAAGTGTTTGTTTGTGTGAAATTTCATGTTATTTTGTTTTGAATTGAATTAATTAAGATTGGTGAATCTCAAGGAAGAGGAGATTTAAAAGGGAAGAAAATAGTTATTTAAGTTTGTGCTTAAGCACTGACTTAAGCTAGACCATTTAAGAGTAATAACTTAAGCTAGAAGTGCATTTTACTTGAAAATAAAAATGTCAAAATTTGTGCACTGGCGCCTAAGCACTAAGACCTCATGCTTAAGTGCAGTTTAAATAGAGATAACGGCACCTAAGCGCTGAACCATTTGCGCTTAAACACTAGTTCATGTAAATCGGTTCGCAAACGGTGTAAAGTGAATTTTTGGTCCAAAAGCCCCATTTTTCCCTTGACTTCATCCCCTACCTCTTGATTTTGCAATTTTGAGATTAGGACATCCTCTGATTTGGAGATTGCTTGGTGGTTTGAAGAAAAAATAGTTAGATTTGATCTTATTGAGGTAATAGCTTCACTTCTATGTAAGAATTTTTTATTTTCACCATGTATTTGAGCACAATATGGATCTACAAAAATGACTATTCATGGTAAAAATTTGAGAGAAATCTATGGAAAATACATAGATTTTATAGTTTAAGCTTTTAGGAGTTGAGTATAATGATTTAGAGTTTAATTTTGGATTTATTGTGAATTTTATATGATTCTTAGAAATGGCCCCAAGGATGAAGAGGAGCAAAATAAGAGCTCAATTTGATTCAAGCAAGTTTGTTAGTTTGAGAGCTTAGGATCGATACAGTGATGCACTGCAGTCAAGAAAATTGATCCCTGAGCGATGTTTCAAGAGTCTAGGAGGAGCAGTTAAGGATGTGATTGTTCACCAACATTGGGAGTGACTTTGTTGTTTTTCAAATATGGTCGTTATCTTTGTTCGGGAGTTCTATGCAAATCATCCTGAGGCTGAAGAAGGAGTCATGGTTAGAGGAAAGATAGTACCTTTCTTGCTTTAGGTAATAAATCAGTATTATCAATTGCCACCTAATTTTTAAAAAATAATTAGATTGAAGAAAACTCTTCTAGAGCTATTCTTCACCATAATTTTATCATATTTACATTCCAAATGCTGAAGGAGAGACTAGTGATATGCCATGATTCAATCCATCATAAGGAGAGTGGAATTAAGTTCTTTGTTTAATGTTTGTGTGTTTAGTGTTTGATTATTTGTGTTAAGTTTTTTTAACATGTTTTAATGTTATGATTTCTTGGTGTTTGCGTTAAGAACTATCTCATCCAAGATTCTTTGGATTGAGAATCTATGTATTAAAATTGTTTGTAATCGTTTGTGAATTAATATAAGTGTTTGTTTGAGTGAAATTTCGTGTTATTTTGTGTTGAATTAAATTAATTAAGATTGGTGAATCTCGAGGAAGAGTAGATTTGAAAGGGAAGAAAATAGTTATTTAATTTTTATAAGACCATTTAAGAGTAATGACTTATGCTAGAAGTGCATTTTACTTAAAACTGAAAATGTCAAAATTTGTGCACTGGCGCCTAAGTGCCAAGACCCCACACTTAAGCATAGTTTAAATGGAGATAGTGGCACCTAAGCACTGAACCATTCATGCTTAAGCATTGGTTCATGTAAACCGGTTTGCGAATGGTTTAAAGTGAATTTTTGGTCCAAAAGCCCCATTTTTTTCCTTGATTTCATCCCCTACCTCTCGATTTTGCAATTAGGGCATCCTCTAATTTGGAGATTTCTTGGTGGTTTGAAGAAGGTTTTGATAGATTTGATCTTCTTGAGGTAAGAGATTCACTTCTATGTAAAATTTTTTTATTTTCACCATGTATTTTGAGCACATTTTGGATCTACAAAAAAATGACTATTCATGATAAAAAATTAGAAAAAATCAATGGAAAATACACAGATTTTGTAGTTTAAGCATTTAGGAGTTGAGTTTAATGATTTAGAGTTGAATTTTGGATTTATTGTGAATTTTATATGATTTTTAGAAATGGCCCCAAGGATGAAAAGTAGCAAAGGAAGAGCTCAATTTGGTTCCAGCAAGTTTGTTAGTTTGAGAGTTAAGGATCAATACAATGATGCACTGCAGTCAAGAAAATTGATCCCTACGCGATGTTTCAAGAGTCTAGGTGAGTAGTTAAGGATGTAATTGTTCGCCGACAGTGGGAGTTATTTTGTTGTTTCTCTGTTGTGGTCGTTATCTTTGTTATTCAGGAGTTCTATGCAAATCTTCCTGAGGCTAAAGAAGAAGTCATAGTTAGAGGAAAGACAGTACCTTTCTTGCCAGAGGTAATAAATCAATTTTATCTGCCCCTAGTACGTTATGCTTTTATTTGAACTATAGGCTGAATGAGGCGGAGATAGATGAGATTATTTCATCGTTGACTGGTGGAAGGAGATTATGGAAAATTATTAGTGAAAGAAGAGTCAACTTCACCACTTCAAAGTTGGATGCCACAGTGAAGGCATGACACTACATCATTTATGCACTTGTGCTGCTTACAAATCACCTCAGTGAAGTGACCCGAGACAAAGCAACTTGAGCTATTGTATGTAGTAGTTCAAGCCTATCGATATTGAAGCTCTGATTTATGATGTTATCACTAGTTCTGCTGTCGTTACTACTACTACAGGTTTGGGATTCACATCCTTGATCTTTTCATTATGTGAGTAGGCTGGAGTTAGATTTGATAGTTGGGAGGAGATACTGTAGCCACTCAAGCCCATTACTAGTGTCAATGTGAAATTCTATTCACATCATCTAATTTTTCACTAGAGAGGTGGATTTTCTAGCAGTTCAGGTGCCTCTACATCTCAAGCTTGTACTTCACATACTTCGACATCACAAGGTCAGACTTCTAAATCTGATTCTTAGTCACAATTATTGCAGAGGATAATGGAAAACGTCAACTATACGGTTGATAAGGTATTGATTTAGAAAATTTTGCATATCATATAGATGGACATATGAGGAGACATAGTGATTATAAGGAGAAATTCCACTCATGTACGGAAAACCTCATTAGAGGTGACTAGAGTTTAGTTTACCCTCAATATCCAAAATATCTATCATATGAGCCTGCACCTATTTGGCATAGTGGTGAGAGTGATGCTAAGGAGGAGGAGGACGATTAGACTGAGTTCTATAGTTTAGTTTTTCTTATGTATTGTTGTGAACTTTATGTGGTACTTTTATATTGTACTGTTGTTTTGTTTTAAGTTGTATTTGTTGAAACTATTAATTTTGTTTTGTTAGACACTGCTGTGATGTATTTATGTTTTTGTGAGTAGTTATTTTGTTTTTGTGGTAGTAATTACGTTAGCTATGTTGTTTAGTGTATTTAGTTAGTCTGAGTTTAATTTAATCCCAAAATTTAGGAAGGTTTAGAATATTGCTAACTTTTACTTAAGAACTTCATTTTTACAATTTTCAACTTACTACTAGATTTATTTTTATGTTGCGGATGTGAATGTTTTTTAGTGTGTTTGTTTGTCTTTATGTTATCCTCCACTAAATAGAGGTCTAATGAATCTCTATATGTTAAGTAAATTAAAATTTGATCAATTTAATTTTTACTTCTATTTTTAATTTTGTACTTGTGTATTTAGGATGTAAAAATTTCTGCAAGCATGTTATTTTTAGTTTTCATTCTTGTCTCTGAATTTCTAATGCTAAATATTTTATCTTGTTAAAATTTAAGTTTGGGGGGGATAAAAAAATTTCTAAGAACTTGAAGTTTTTTTGTTCTAAAATGTACTTCAAATAAATTTAATTTTAATTTCAAGAAAAATGATCATGTACATGAAGTTATATTAGGGAAGTAAAATTTTGAGTATATAAATGAGTAAGAGAATTTAGTTAAAACCTATAGCAATGAAGAAAAATCTAAAAGTTAAAAATTTTTATTGTGGAAATGATAAATATTGTGTAATTATCTTTAATAGGAGAAATTATATTTTTGAAAAATGCAGAAGGATTAAACTTTTATTTTCAAAACTTAAATTTCTTTTATTGAAAATAATTTTCAATAACTATTATTATGTTTTTAAGTAAAGGAAATATATCAACTCTTTGCTTTAAGAAAGGAAGAGTGGAATTCAAAATCATTAAAGACCTATACAGATATAGTAATCCTTGTAAGAAAAAGAAAAAAAGAAAAAAGAAAAAAAAAGAAAATGAAAATGAAAAGAAAAAAAAGAAAAAAAAAGAAAAAAAAAGAAAAGTTGAAAAAAGGAGGAGAAGATTGAGGATTAGTTCCTAATAAAAAATTAGTTTCACATCTGATCTTTTTAAAATATAAGACTTGAGAAACTCTTAAGCTTAAGGATATAATATAGTAAGTAAAATTATGTTAAATAAAAAATTTTTAAGTGGAGAAGATAGAATGCCTAAATTAAATATTTAGAGAATTTACAATATTTCTCAACTAGATAGAAACTCATATTTTTAGACTTCTTTACATTAAAAGTTTCTAAACTCTAAGCTTGTCTCATTTACTAAAGTTTTTTTTTTAAAATTGGACTATTATATTTCTACATCAAAATTTTAGAATATCCTAAAGAAACTCATATAAATAATCTACTTATTTGGTTTTTAAAAGATTGGAGTGTCACTTGAGGACAAGTAACATTTTAAGTTCGAGGGATTTTGATACATCTAAAATATAATGTCTTTTTGTACACATTTTTATACCTTTTTTTAAGATAAATCACCAAAAGTAGTATTTGATAATTCATTGAATTGGATGAATTTTTCAAGAGATGTTTGAAGTAACCTTTGGTGAAAGCATGGGAAATAGTTAATAGACATTAAAATTCGTTCAAATGACTTTTGAAAGGAGGGAACTTCTAGAAGATTCATTGAATGGAGAGACATTTTGAAGAGACACCAAGACACCTTTTGGAAAATTATAAAACAAGACTTGCATCATCCATAGAAGGCGCGAGCAGGAGAATCCATCTAATAATCACTATAAAGAATGGTATTTTCATGTTTTATTTTTGATTTGGCCAATTAAGATGTTAGTACCTGTTAATTGGTGCCTTTAATGTTGGAGGGAATTTGTGTGAAGTATTAGTTTTTAATGTTGAAAGAAGTTGTGATAAGTGATTATTGGAGTCTCTAATAAGTGATTATTTAGAGAAAATAATACCAAAATAATGTATTATTTTATCTATACATTTTATGATTATTTTGGTGATAATGCACTTTAAAGAAAGGTATTTTCATGTTTTTGTTTCAAGTATATAAATTTTAGGAATTTGGAGCAAAAAGTGGAAAAATAAAGAAAATTTGGAGCTAATATGTAGATTTTCATGATCATGGCGCTAGAACTGGTGCCAGAGGTGTCATTTTATATAGAGGCGGTGCCAGAAGCACCATAATTGGCACTAGAGGTGACAGAATCTTGAGAACAGTGCAGACTTCATTAAGCTGGCGCCAGAACTGGTGTCATGAACATCACAGATGATTTAAGACAAAGTAAAGTGGTTTGTGACTATTTTTGAACGGTTTTTTGATAGTTCAAAATAATTCAAATGTCCCATTGAGTAGTTCAATGCATCTAGACACTTTGGAAAGGCTCTTTAATGAAGAGATATGCCTCTTGGATGAAGGGACTTGTCTCTTTGTGTTAAGATATGTGACTTTTAGGGAGAAAATTGAAGAGAATTTTGAATTCCTTTTGAAAGAGAGAGAATCATATGATTTAAAAGAGAGAGAGAGGGGCGTGGGATTGAGAGGAAGGTTTTAGCATGAGAGAGAATTCTTAGAGAAGAGAGGCTTTTTTTTCGTAGGGTTTGAAGAGGAAAGGGAAGGTGGGAGATTTCTTCTTCATTATACTTCTAAGAGAGAAATGAGTGTTATTGTAAAGAGAGAAAGTGTTTAAAGGGAACTTCGAGGGATTTTCTTGGGAAAGAGTGTGAGATAAGTTGTGTTCTTTTCTTTCTTTATTTTGTAAACATGTTTTTATATATAAAATCTATTTTTTGTCCAATTCTTCTCATGAATTCTGAGTAGTCTTTTTTATCCTTCTCCCTACAATGAGATATGATTTTGTGAAGAATTAGTTTTATTTTGTAAGGTGTTAATTGTCAAAAAGTTGTGATGATTAAAACTCTGATCTTCATTTACACTTTGATCTGACCAATTAAAATGTTAAAATTTGTTGAGAATCTTATGATCCAAAAGGGTTATGCTTTTTCCAACAATGTAAGAGTCACATTCAATTTCATGGGTGAGAATGTAATCCATGTGGTTGAGTGCAAATAAATAAGTAAATATACTTTGATGGGCACAAAATTTAAGATTTTAAGGTGACAGATTAAAATTCTCAATTTGGTACAGTTGATTGGAAACTAAAGCGAGATTGTTAGCCCTCAGATGAGGGAGAAGTGAGAGCTATGGAGTGGCATCTAATATCCTCTCAACCGAACCACAGATTTAGGGACCAAACTCTGGATTAGTCAGTGTTCTTTATGCACTCTCAGTGGGTAAAGAATATGATTGCTCCAATTTGGCACAATACAATTTTATATGTATTTGAAATGAGTTTAATTACTTCACATTAAACTCATTGTAAAGTGGAAGGATGCTTTCTTAAATTTAAACTCTTCGCTACAAAACTTTGTTTAGTCTTTATAAGTTTACTTTTGAAGTTTAGCAATTAGTTTAGTTAACTTAGTTATTTTAATTGCATTTCACTTAACACACATTAAATTTACTTTAAATTTGTTTTTCTTACAAGTTTTATAGTTTGAAAATTGTGTTTGACATTATAACCATAAGAATTTTGAACTCTTTGTGGGATCAATACTTAAGACTCTATTAAAGTCCATTAATACTTGAGCGATACAATTCTTGCATTATTATTATTTGACAGTTTATAGATTTTAAAAAATAAAACTATTTAAACTAAATTTATTTTTATTGAGATTTAACTGCATATTTATTACTCGTGCTATCATGTGTGTATTGTAGTATTGAGAGATATTTACAACGCACCACAAAATCGCCGCATCAAGTTTTTGGTGTCGTTGTCAGGGAGTAATGGTAAATTACTTTATAATTTAGAACATTTTATTTGAATTAAAAAACTATTTATATTTTAATTAAATATTTTTATATTTTAGTGTGTTTGCTTATTTTAATTGCTTATTGTGTTTGTGTATGTGTAGTGTAATTAGTGTGTTAATTTGAGCTTAAACCTGCTATTATTCAAATGATACAAAATAATCAGTTTAGGGAAATTATGCGGGTGGAATTAGTGTGTTAATTTTATAAATATTTTTCAATATTACAAAATACATACGATAGATGCAATAGTAAATATGCAAATTAATACTAACAAAATAACTTCAATTAAAATAATAATATCTTTTAAAAATCTTTAAACTCCCAAAATTTCTTTAAAAATAATGCAAGTATATGTATCACTCAACTAATAAAGGACTCTAATGGAGTCCTAGATAGCGATCCCACAAGGAAGTCGGAAATGACAATAGACAAGTTCTTAAGATTATAATGCAAAGTACAATTTTCTTAAAACTACTCAAAAAGTAAAGTGAGAAGTTTGAATATTAAGTAACAAGTGAATGCTAATTAAAAGACAGTTGAAAGACAAAGTTAACTAAACTAAATTCTAAACTTTTAAAAGTAAACTTACAAAAATTAAACTTAGTTTTTGTGATGGAAAGTTCAAACTTAAGAAAGCATCATTTCCCTTTACAATGAGTATATGAATTGTGAAGAAATTAAAATCACATGAAAATATATATAAAATCTATTTTGTGCCAAATAGGAGCAATTATATTCTTTACCTTCTTTTGAAAGCATAAAGAACATTGACTAATATGAAATTTGGTCCCTAATTTCGTAGTTAGGCTGGGAGGATACCGACTGCCACTCCAGTGCTCCCACTACTCCCTCACGTGAGGGCTAACAATCTCACATCAGTTTCCAATCAATTAGACTAAATTGGTGATTTTAATCTGCCACCTTAAAATGTCCAATTTTGCATCCAACAAAATATATTTACCTATTTATTTGCACCAAACCTCATGGATGAAATACTCTTCCATGAAATCCAATGTGACTCTCCCCATGTTGTAGAAATCATAAACCTTTTGGAACATATGTTTCTCAACACATTTTAACATTTCAATTGGTCAAATCAAAAAGAAAATGAAGATCGGATTCAAATCATCACAAATTATTGATATTAAAAACCATATAAAACAAAATCTATTCTTCATAAAATCATATCTCAAATTAAAGAGAAGGATAAAGAAGATTACTCAGAATTCATGAGAAGTATAAGACAAAACATAAATTTCATATATAAAAACAAGTTTACAAAATAAAAGAAATAAAAGACACAACTTATCTCACAACCATTCCCAAGCAAATCCTAGAAGTTCTCTTTCAAGTCTTTCTCTTTTTACACGCACTCTCAATTCTCTCTTAGAAGTGTAATGAAGACGAAATCTCTCAGTTTCCCTCTCCTCTTACAATCCCTGAAGAAAATCTCTATGCCCTTGACTTTATCTCTCTCTCTCTAACTCTTCTTGCTTTTACGTCACCTTCCTTAGCCCTAGACTTCCCTCTCCTTTATCAAAGGCTGCCTCCCTCCAAAAAGAATTCAAAATTCCCTCCAAAATTCTCTCCAGAAGTCAACTCTTTTGAATTCAAAAGACATGTCCATTGATCCAAGAGATATATCCTTTCATAAAAGAGCCATCCAAAGTGTTTAGATGCATTGAATTACTCTAAGGGGTGTTTAGAACAAGTGTCCCTTTGAAAAATCACACAAAATTCATCTCAAACCGACTTAACTCACAAAAAGTCATTCCTGGCGCACTGGTGCAAAATTTGGCGCGCCATGCGTCAACTCTCTATCAAATGGTGCATCTAGCTCCATTCTGGTTTATCGTAGGCTAGTTTACTGAAGACTACGTTTTTCTGGGTTTTGGCGCATTTGGCGCCAATCTGGCGCATCTTGCGCCAGAATTCTAAAATTCACTGTTTTGGCTCCAAATTTCATCCTTTTTGCTACTTTTGCTCCAAATGCCTAAAATTGATATACCTCCAACAAAAAATATGAAAATGCCCTTCTTTAAAGTGAAATAATATAAAAAATAAGCAGAAAATAAATACTTAAAGCTACATATTATTTTTGTGTATTGAAATCCCCCAAACTTAAATGTTACTTGTCCTCGAGTGACACTTTTACTCCATAAAAGGATATGACTTATGATAGAGACTAATTTCTAGCTTCTATACTCTAGTTCAATAAATATAATAGTAAAATCTAAGAAAACATTAATAACTTAGATTCAAATTCGAAGTCTAAGAGTACTTAGTAGCCAATTTTAAGATTCCTGAAGCTCTATTCATTTCAAGAAGAATTGCAATTTGTTATATCAAGGATATTTAGAATATTCATATAAAAAAGAACTTCATGAAAAATTTACTAATAATGCTACTAATAATCCAATATAAGTTTAGAAAATAAAATAAAGCTTATTCCTTAAGTTGATTCAAGTGAAACCAATTTTTGATTAGGCATCTCCTCAAGCTTCTCCTCACTTATTTTCTTTTCTTTTCTTTTTTTTCTTTTTGCTTTTTCTTTTAGGATCATTTAAATCCTTTCTTTTATTTTTATTTTTTCAATTGAGGATTACTATATCTTGATAGCTGTTAATAGTTTTGAACTTCACTATCCTATTCTTAAAGTTAAAACCCTTAGTTACATCGGACAGATAATTTGTTAGTAGTAATTTAGCAGAAATGAAGTGGTGTCATACCTTTGACTGAATAGTCAACATGAAAGCGGAGAAGTTAAATATATTGTTATTTTTAATCCTCCATTCTCCTCTTCCATTGGTAAGAAACACAATCACTTCATCCAGTGATGAATCAGTCATCATGAATGCAGTGTATTCATTATGAAATACATTCCTCAGCCCATAAAAAGCATTAACCTTTTCTGCTGTAAATTCAAATTACTTACCTCTCACAAGGATGTGATCATCATCAGTGAATCTCAAGTTGGCATAAAACTCCCGAATCATTCGTACAATCGCTACTGCAGTGAAGTAGCAAAACTGTTCCCAATTTCTGGCAAAAATCAACCTCTTGATCTTGCCACCCGGGTTAGCAAATGCCCGTTCTTGGATCAACCTTCTTGATTATATTTGAGTGGTTTATCTGTGTTGGGCCTTCAAATTAACAAATCTTCATGCATCAAAATCATCTGATGGCTTCAACCTTTTCACTCATGGAGCCATTTGAAATTCTACTAAAATCTAAATAAATTACAAAATAAAAAATCTAACTCCTCAAGTAAGATTAATTGGTAAGAAACTTTTCACCATTAGTTTTCTTCAAGCTTTTTTCAACAAAACTCCCAAATTTTAAATTTTCTAAATTGTATGAAAAATTCATGGTGAAAATCAAAATTTTCTAAGTTAAAGCGAAGCTCTTACTAAGAGAAGATGAAATCTACGATTTTTAACCTTTGAAATCTTCTCTATCGTGCTCAATGTGAAGCCATAGGTCAAGGTTTAGAGGTAGGAGATGACCCAAGCAATAAAAATGGAGTTTTACTGTATGTTTTCAAGGTTTTTTAGGAAATCTCACATTTTCTTGAATTTGGCGCATCTTGTGCCAACTCTCTGTAAACCCGCGCATCATGCGCCAATTTGGCGCATCTTGCGCCAATGCCTAAATTTTTCCAGATTTCATTTTCTATGAAAATTTGTTTCTTACGGTTTTATGTCTACCTCTAATTAACTCAAATGAACCTTTATAAGCATGATTAAACATTACTCTAACATCAATCTTTCACAAACAACACAAAACTAACTTTTCTATATATAATCCGAGCTATTATAAACTAACATTTTTTAAACCAACAAATTCTAATTCAGTGTTCGAAACAAAATAAACCATCCTAACACTGAAATATAAACATTAAAATACCAAATTCAAACATAGATAGAGTTTAACAATAAAACTAATGCAATTCAACAAAACAAACAACAAAAACAAGTAGTACTAAACAAAACGTTTCGTGCATAGATTAAGTTCAAACATCTTCACTCTCATTCTCCTGGATATCTCACATTGATTGGTAGTGTCCATACCAGTTATAGAAAGGTCTAAAAGGAAACTCATCAGTCAAATCCTCCCCAATCCAAGAATGTTTCTTGAATATACATACCAAACAATGTTTAATACGACCAGTATGCTCAAAATGTTCTTTAAGTCTCCAATCTATGTGATCCAACATTTCAGAAACATACCCAATTTCATGCATAATATTCTGCACCTCTTTCTTTATCTTCTTAATCCTTTTCAAAAGTGTGTTTGAACTGAAGTAAGGCTAAATAGGTAATGAATTATGGGATGCTTGATCCATCAGTACATTCATATCATTTTCATCTCCCAGTCCAATATAGTTGCAATAGAATTTTGTATCCATGAGCTTCCAAGGAAGAAGAACTTTTTCCCAACTCTCATAATGTACTTGCAATAGACTGCGTAGTAGGAAAATAGTGGATGGATGTCCAAGTCCAGTTGCAGATCCATTAAAAATCAACCCCAAAACCAATTTCATAATGATTGCACTAATATCAACAGGTTTCCCAGTTTGAATACAGTAATTCAAAATAGCGCTCTGCATAATTACCTTACTAATTTTCATAGTAAGAAGTAATTTCGATGCAATAAAGAAGTGTCATGTATTAGAAGAAGGATTTAATAATGATGATAAAAAAATTACATTTCCATCTTCTCTGGCCTCCCAATTTGCATCTTCATCCATAAGGTATCGATAGAATTCATTCATATTATCTCTCATAAGGGTAAAAGTTGCGTAATGGCAAATAGACACATTTTCAATCATAAACATCTCGTTTATTCTTGAAGGAGTGAATTGCATAAACATTCCTCACACAGACAATTCATTGGTTAATTCCATGTAGATTTGCATAAAACTCTTTCACCACAATGACAACTACGACGGCGGTAGTGTAGCAAAGCACTTCTCAGCGCCTCTGCTCAACAATCTCTTTCATTTGAGTATTCGGTGTATTGAATCCTCGATAAACAAACACCTTTCTTTGATTAGCCTCTTCTTCACTAGAACAAGATCATGCAACTTCTACGCATCGAAACTGACAAACTTTCTCTGGATGAAATTCCAAATCTAGCAGAATTTTTAGAGTGGAACACCATTAAAGTTGAAATCTAGTGACACTTCCCTCCATCCCCCCCCAAAATGGACTTTGGAATCAATTTTTGGGAGTTATAAGGATAAGAACCTGCAAAAAACCGCTAAGAACCACCTTGTGCAACAATTTAATTCATTTTTGTCGCTGTGGCGCATCATGCATCGATTTTAGCTCATCATATGCCAGCTCTCTAGAATGTGGTGCATCATGCGCCAATTCCAAAAAAATTTGCATCTTCGAGTTCGATCCAAAAAATTCTCAAATCTTCTATAAAATTAAGTAAATAAAGATGTTTTTAAATATTTTCTCAATTACATGGACTCTAGAAAAACACAAATATAATTATATGTAAAATATTCTGAACAAATACTCAAAAGAAAAATAAATAATGATAAGTATTGGCTGCCTCCCACAAAGCATTTGGTTTAATGTCATCATCCCAACATTCACAATCTTTATTCTGGGTGATCCAATATTATATCCTCTTTAAAAACTAGTCTTTAACCATCAAAATATGGTTTTAATCTATGCCCATTTACTTTAAATATCCTTCCAGTCATATGATCTTCAATATTAACAACTCCATAGGGATAGAATTTTACAACTTTGAATGGCCCTTTCCAACTAGACTTCAGTTTTCTAGGAAATAATTTCAATCTTGTATTGTATAATAAAACTTCCTGTCCAGGTTCAAATTCCTTTTTTATTATATTCTGATCATGTCATTCTTTCATTCCTTCCTTATAAAACCTAGCATTATCATAAGATTCATTTCTAATTTTGTTAAGCTCATTAAATTGTAATAATCTTTTCTCACCGGCTTCTTTCAAATTGAAATTGAATTCTTTTATAGCTCAATAAGCTTTATGCTCCAACTCTACTGGCAAGTGACAAGTCTTCCCAAAAATTAATCTATAAAGGGACCTACATATAGTTGTCTTATAAGCTACCCTATATGCCAATAATGTCGTATCTAATCTAGCAGACCAATCCATTTTACTATGATTTACACTTTTTTTTTTCCAAAATTCTCTTAGTTTCACAATTAAATGCTTCTGCTAAACCACTAGTCTAAAGATGATAAGCAGTTGCAATTTTATGCATTATATTATATTTTTCTATCAATCTTGCAATTATTGCATTTCTAAAATGAGTTCCTCCATCGGTAATAATTACTCTAGGCATTCCATATCTTGTAAAAATATTTTTAATTAATAATTTTGAAACACTCTAAGTATCACATCGAGGTAAAGCAATTGCTTTAATCCATTTTGAAACATAATGCATTGCAATCAATGTATATATATTTCCAAATGAAGGTGTAAATGGTCTCATAAAATCCAATCCCCATGCATCAACAATTTCAACTTCCAAATTAAAATTTAGAGGCATTTCATTTCTTTTGAAATATTACCTACTCTCTGACATTGATCACATGTTTATATATATATATATATATATATNGTAGGCCAATAAAATTCATATTGTAAAATTTTATGAACAATTCTATCACTCCCAAAATGTCCTCCAAATTCAAAATCATTACATTTTTTGATAATTTCCTAAATTTCTTCTTAAGGCACACATTGCCTCATTACTAAATATTTGCATTGTTTATATAAATAGGGGTCATCACAAAAGTAAAATTTTGCATCATGAGTAAATTTCTTTTCCTGTTGTTTTGTTAATCCATATGGTAAAATACCACTAACAATATATTTTACAATTTTAGCATACCAAGGTATTTCCCATATTTTTACAACATAAATTTGTTCATCAGGAAAAGTTTCATTAATTTATTTTTCCATGTCATGTATTTCTTCCTATTCTAGCCTAGATAGATGATCAATAATTTGATTATCAATCTCTTTCCTATCGAGTACTACAAAATCAAACTCTTGCGTCAGAAGTATCCATCTAATTAATTCTGGTTTCACATCCTTCTTTTGCATCAAATATTTAATAGTCGAATGGTCAATATGCACAACACATTTACCTTCCATCAGATAAGACCAAAACTTATGAAAAGAGTACACAATGGCTAGTAACTCTTTTTCAGTGCTGGTGTNTTTAGCATACCAAGGTATTTCCCATATTTTTACAACATAAATTTGTTCATCAGGAAAAGTTTCATTAATTTATTTTTCCATGTCATGTATTTCGTCCTATTCTAGCCTAGATAGATGATCAATAATTTGATTATCTATCCCTTTCCTATCGACTACTACAATATCAAACTCTTGCGTCAGAAGTAACCATATAATTAATTCTGGTTTCACATCCTTCTTTTGCATCAAATATTTAATAATCGAATGGTTAATATGCACAACACATTTAGCTTCCATCAGATAAGACCAAAACTTATGAAAAGAGTACACAATGGCTAGTAACTCTTTTTCAGTGCCGGTGTAGTTAATCTGAGCATCATTAAGAGTCTTACTAGCATAGTATATAACTTTAAAAATCTTATCATATCTCTTCCCTAAAACAGCTCCAATTGCATAATCACTAGCATCACACATTAGATTAAAAGGTTTCTCCCAATCAGGTGAAACAATTATAGGAGCAGTGATCAATTTTTCCTTTGAAGTTTTAAAGGCTTTAAGGAAATCTTGATTAAAATCAAATTTTGTATATTTTTTCCAGAAGTTGGCATAAAGGCTTAGCAATTTTTGAAAAATCTTTAATACATCGCCTGTAAAATCCAGCATATCCTAAAAAGCTCCTAACTCCTCTTACATTAGTAGGCAGCTGTAAGTTTAATATAACCTGATTTTTTGCAATATTTACTTCCATGATATTTTCTGAAATTTGATGCCCAAGCACAATTCCTCCTATAACCATAAATTGATATTTTCTCGAGTTCAATATGAGATTAGTCTTTTCACATCGTTCAAGATCTTTCTATAAATGATTTAGACATATTTTAAAGGAAGTTTCAAACACAGAAAAATCATCCATAAAGACTTCAATCCCTTTTTCAATTAAATCACTGAAAATTGACATCATACATCATTGAAATGTTACAAGCGCATTAAATAATCCAAAGGGCATTCACCGAAAAGCAAAAGTTCCATAAGGACTAGTACATGTTGTTTTCTTCTAATCCTCTAGAGCTATGCATTTTTTATGATAACTGGTATATCCATCTAGAAAACAAAAATATATGTGCACAACGAGCCTATCCAACATCTGGTCCAAAAAGGGTAAGGGAAAATGATCCTTCCTGGTGATAGAATTTAATTTTCTATAGTCTATGTAGATTTGTCATCCAGTGACTTATCTTGTTGAAATTAATTCATTATTCTAATTTGTCCCTACAATTACTCCTTTTTTTTGGAAAAAAAGTGAATTTGACTTACTCAATCACTGTCTGAAATAGGATATATTATTCCAGCGTCTAATTATTTTAAAATTTCTTTCTAAACAACTTCTTTCATCATAGGATTTAATCTCCTTTGAGGGTCATCTCTTGGTTCATGTTGATCTTCCAATAAAATTCTATACAACAAATTCAAGGACTGATTCATTTAATATTAGCTAATGTCCATTTAAAGGCTTTCTTATATCTTTTCAAAGTTTCCAACAACTGTTGTTTTTGCTTATCAGTTAATTTTGAGGATACTATAACATGTAATGTAGATAAATCTCCAAAAAATGCATACTTCGAATGTGTAGGAAGTGTTTTCAGTTCTAGTTCAGGAGGTTTCTCCATATATGAAATCAAATTTTATTACTTCCTTTAGGATTTAACATATCAAATTTTTACTTTCTTTACTCACTTCCATAGATTCATCTTGAATTTTATCCTCATGTTGATATTCCTTATATTCCTTTTCAAATTTCCTTTCAAATGTCTTTTTAAAATAATCTTGGCTTAGATATTCATTAATATCCATTCTGAAGCTTTTAATCTCTTGCCCTTTTGCAGGGTATCTCATTGATTTTGCAATATTAAATGTAACCTCTTGATCACTAACTCTCATAGCAATTCTCTTTTCTACACATCTATCAAATCACTTCCTGTTGCAAGGAATGATCTTCCTTAAATGATATGAATTTCCTTATCTTCCTCCATGTCTAATAAAATAAAGTCCACAAGAAAGATAAATTTATCAACTTTTACCAAAACATCTTCTATAACTCCTTTAGGATAGGTAATTGAACGATCAGCTAACAGAAGAGTTACAGTAGTAGGTGAAATATCTCCTAAGCCTAACCTTCTAAAAATTGATAACGACATAAGATTAATACTAGCTCTTAAATCACGTAAAGCGTTTCCAAAAAAATCTTTCACTAATAGAACAAAGAATTATAAAACTTCCAGGATCTTTAAGTTTTTAAGGAAGCCTTTTCTGAATTATAGTGCTACACTCTTCACTGAGTGCAACAGTCTCATTATCTATAAACTTCCTTTTTTTTATTAAGTATATCCTTCATGAACTTCACATAACTTGACATTTGTTATAAAACTTCAACAAATAGAGTGTTTATCATTAATTTCTTCAATATTTCTAAAAATTTTGAAAATTTGTTATCTCTATTTTTCTGCTTCAATCTTTGAGGAAATGGAGGTGGTGGTCTTTCTATAGTGATTTCATTGATTTAATGGGACATTGTAACTCAAAATCAAAATCTTCACCAATTTTTCATTTTCCACCTCATCTTTTTCACTTCAACTTCCACTTCTTTTTGAACTTTGTTTTCTAATTCTTTTCCACTTATCAATTGAATAGCCTTAATTTGCTCTTTGTTCTAAACTTTAGAATTTACTTCAACATTAATAAGTAACGTTCCTGGAGGTGTATTGCTAAGTGCAGTAGCTATACCTTCCAATTGATTTTCCATGTTTCTAATTGCAGCTCGTTGACTATGTAATTGACTTCCCATTTGCAATATTAGTTCTTCCATTGATAAGTTTTTCTTCTTACTTTACAAATTATTAATACCTGGAGGTTAATAAAGTTTATATGTTGGATTTCCTTGATTGTTGGAGTTTCCCAACGGGTTTGCAGTGTTGTTTCCCCATTATGAATTTGCAACATTAGAATTATTATTACTCCAACTAAAATTTGAATGATTCTTCCAACTAAAATCATAATAATTTGCATAAGGATTATTTAAACGATTATCTATTGCATTTAAGGTCTCAAAATAAGATTGAGATTCTATCATTTGTCTCAATGAGTTTTCCTCAAGCATAGGTGATGTCTGAGAATAATTCATTCCATATTGATCTATCTTCTTTGATATAAGAACTATGTGTGCAACTAACATAGATATTGTATCAGAATCGTGAATACTGGCTACTATTTTTGGATTTACCATTTCAGAGGGCCATTGAAAAATAATTGTAGCCACCACTTAAATTAAATAATATGCTTCATCAAATAGTTTTGACATTAATGATCCACTAGTAGCAGTGTCAATTATCGATCTAAGAAATCTATCCAATTCATTATAAAAAGTTTGAATTATTAACCAACCTGGCAACACATGGTGTGGACACATTCTAAGGAGATCTTTATATCTTTCTCAAGCTTCATAAATTGATTCCCCTTTAAACTGACAAAAAGATGAAATATCATTTCTAAGCTTAGCATAAACCAAAATTTTTTTGTGATAAATCTCCCCAAGTTCTGATAGATCTAGGTGCTAAAAAGTTTAACCACATCTTAGCTTTGCGGCTTAGTGAAAAAGAAAAAAGTCTAAATCTAAAGGCATAATTCGACACTCTATCATATGTAAGTGTAGCACAAAATTCTAGAAAACTAGCAAGGAGTAAATTAGAATCTTCAGTTGGTGTTCCCCCAAACAGTTTGTTTTGAATCATTTGGATTGTTGACCTCACTTTTGGTTGAGATCTAGTTTTTCCTCTTTAGTAGCCTAGGGTTTAGCTATAAGAATTTCCTGTTGACTATTTCTAGAGGACTAGTCAAGGAACCCTCACTATTAGAAATTATAAACTCTTTTTTTCTCAACTTAAAGTTCCATATACTAGTCCGAACCTCTAGCACTTAGTAGGTGGGGTCAAAAAGGAGAGTTTCATAGGATTGCTTGGCCTTAGGGTCAACCCTCTGGTGGTGTGGTCTTGGTTACTCTCACTCACAAACTTGCACATTACTCTCACTCGCTACCTTAAACCTAAGCCTACCTAACTTTGACCCTTTAACCCTTTGGGAGACTCATATAGATGTTCCCCTAAACCCACTAGCCCTAAGCTAGGGTCTAGCTAAGACCAGTACATGGAGGACCTAAAGTAGAGGATTCCATTGTTCCATAGCTGAAAAAGGGTGGTTGGCACCTCAATTTCACCAAAATACCAAACTTAGCCTTTTGCCCTCAAATCTACACAATTTACCAAACAAAAATTCAAAATTGCCCAATCATCCTTGGGGCTCTTCACTTCATAACTCTGAAGCACCATTCAAATGACTCAAGACATTTTGAAAGTTTCAAGGGTATTTTAGAATTTTAGAATTAGGGTTTAGTGGTCATTTTAGAATTTTTGTTCCTTAATCAAAATTTAGGATTAATCAAAGGGGGAATGGGCAATTTTGATCCTAATATAAAATTTTTGGATTATTGAAACATAATGTGTAAAAGATAGAAAACAACTGCCACATTTCCATGATAAGAATAAAATTATGAATTTTCTAAATTATCAGATTTGGAAGTTAGTCAAAATCAAATGATTCTTAAGTGCAAGGCTTAAATTAGGGGGAGGATGTTCCACTTATGATTAAGTCTACAATTAATAATTGATCTTACTTCTTTTATTCAGAATCCATAGCACCTAAATTAAAATTCTAAACCTTTGCTAATCTTCTCCCATTAGATTCATAAAGAGCCTTGGTAGTGATCTAGGCTTAATCTTAAAACTTGTTTGATGGGATTTAGAGGATAATATGAATAATGATTAGCACTACAAGCCCAGCTTTAGTGGTGGGTATAAGGTCTTTAATGACAGAAACTTGCCTTTGGGGCATTCACCTACATAACTTTTAAGTGAAATATCAACTGATTAATTGAGTACTGTCCTCAGAATGATTAAAATGCCAAATTTCACCGAGTAATAGGGTACTTTCCGTTTGACCTGAGATGATTAGTAGAATAATATGATAAGTTTAAAATGAACTCAAATATGTCAAGGGATCTTTAAGGTAGTTCAGGGCCATTCCCCGAACATTTTATAATCCCTTAAATATTTTGAAAGGACAAATTGAACTTGTTATATCTTGTTCTAGAATCAATTCATTTAGATCCTTTAGGACTGAATAAGTCATAAATTGGTGTCTGTTAACTACACCTTCATCTACTTTTACAATTCATTTAAATCTCTATAAAAATTATATACATGTTGCAAAAGCTAATCTTTCAGTTGGATTACCAAGAAGATGACAAGTACGCTTTTATAGTCTTATTTAGTTTCTATCATTTATTTTCTGCAAATATTATAAATTACTTTGGTGAGTACCTTACTTCACTTGAAAAATCAAAACAACATCTTAAAAAATTAAGCAACATTTTCAAAATTTAAAACAAACTATTTTAAAGGTAACCATAAATCCTTTGAAACTTCACTAAATTTAAAATGTTCTTTTGAATTTATGGGGTTCCTTGGTGGAGGTAACCCACAATTGCTAACAAGATCTCCCCAATTTAAATGTGTTTCAAAACTCATTTAAGCTAAGTAAATTCAAAAGAAAATAGTGATACCAGAACGAGGGAACTGTGAGATCCTAATCGGTGTTGATCTAATTAACTTTAACTCCCCATAATATTTAAATAACCATAACCTTAAGAAACATTTGATTTGAAATTGTGACTTGACACGTTAGAAAACTCAAAATTGCTACAATAAGGAGTTTGAAGCTAGCATTGTGGGTAGCATGACCATCTTCAACATCAAAACATGTCCACATCAGCTAAATCATTCCTTAGAATTAAACAATCAGCCATAGGACTTCGAGGTTGTCCGCTTAATGTCACATAAATCCTCAATCTATCTTTAGGCCTTTGTATGGATCTGCTATAAAATATAAGCCCTAACTTGTTTTAGGATTCTGAGGGTGTCGTTTGTCATGACCTAAATCCTCACATCCTCCAAGCCATTTGTGTGATCATTTCACATGGATGTAATTTCTAATTAATAAAATTGGCATGATGAAACTTTTAAACATTTATCCTTTAAATCGAAGCCAAACAATATGATAGCTTGGAAGTTATCGATGTTCTCCTCAGAATCTGTGACATCTCCTAGTTCTTCTTCCTTTCGATTCCAAACATAAATGTTCCAAATTTAAGCCATTCCCATTCCACACCTCTTTGTACGATCTAGTTGAAAAGTTATATCCTTTGAACTTCTTGAAGATAATATCCCCTGATTCTTATCGAGAGTTTTCTTAGGTTACTTTAGTTATCTAAGATGTAAATAACTATAAGGCTTGCCCTTATAAGAAGCTTTTCCAAACCAAGCTTAATATAAACCCTATTTAATTTTTCATATTAAATATGGGAACTTGTCAACTTATAATAAAATGGTTTCTGACACCAAACGGATGTCATACATTTCTTAGTTTTTTTTATTGATCCTCACCGTAAAGCCATGTGTCTATCTTTCTAGATGGATACATAGCGTAAGGTGTGCCGCTATTTCATTTAAACTATAAAAGATAAGGGATTAGTTTGATTTCATATTTTTCTAAAATTAAATATATATGTAAATTAAAGTATCCCTTCGAAGCGAGTGACGAGATTCTGATTCTAGTGACCGACAGCTTCCATAGGATCCCCCATAAAAATTGTGTTGATTGCTTATGGTGACTCCTTTCGGGAAAACCTTTTCTCTCCATTTGAATCAGGGAATGTTATCTTCACATATTTGTAATGTGTTTATGTCCCTTATGGACCAAATTACCCTTCTTCCGTTGGCATGCATCACCCATTTCTTTCTTGGGTAAGTACGATCAACTCTTTTAGACTTCAAGACCATCTATTCAATCACTTTTAGACAAAGAGGTTCAAGAGTTCATTAGTACTTTTAATCTTTGTGTGGGGTCGGACCCCCAATAGATGTGTTGGTGGACTAGTTTTGCCTGGGCGTTGTGCATTGTGAAGTCGATCCCGCACTGGGTCCTAACACTTTACTTTCCATTTCATCTCTTTTCGGATTTGGTGTGCTATTGCACAAATTAAATGGAATTGTGTCATGCAACGCTTACTCCTTAAACTTTTCTTAATTAATTAAATCCTTCTACTTTCAAACTATTTTTATGAAACTTGTAAGATCCTCACAAGTCAAAACTAAATAAAAATTGCCCAATCTATAGATCGACCTTTATTAACTTTTAGTGTTCACACTAGAGTTACAATGTGTTAGCCCAAATATATAACCTCAGGAGCTTTCTTTTTTATGCTGTTGCAATGGTGTTCCCTACGCTCACTTTCTCTTACAACCTACGGACGAGCCGCGATGCCCACAATGTTGCTCCCACCATCATGTTTGGAGCCAGATTCGATGAACTGGAAGTCATGCTTAGAAAAGCTCCCTTTGTTGTAATGAAAGTTGTCACTCCAGAAGTTCAAGAGTCGTCTGCTGAGTTTAACCTGAATAGTCTCCAAAAATTCCCTTCTTATAAGAAGGTAAGGACTACTCCCACAAAAAATTCCCTTCTTACCAAGTCTGTTGTTCCCATTTTTGCTAAGGGAGAAGAGGTCATGATCATTGAAGATACGATTGAAGGATTTGTCGTTCCACCATCAAAATTTAAAATTGGATCAAGTTTGAAGTCTGCACCATTAACTCGAATGCGAAGAAGAAACCGCAGTTGAAAAATTTGGAAGATTGCTAATGCTCAGATTTCTAAAGCGATGTTTGATGATGAAATCCCTCATCAAGAGGAACTAGGAGTGTCGGAGATCTATCCACTTCTAAGAGGGAGTAGGATCCATCCCACCAATGGGTTTAAAAGTATCCAAAAGATTGCTGCTAATTTAATGTTACCTCATGAACATGGTAGGGAGAGGAAGAAGCTCCCTCCTATCACCCAAGTAGTACAGTATTCCAGAGACTAGCTATCAAAGAGGGTTGTTCAGTCAGTGAATTACTTAAATGAGTGGGATGTCCAGTATCCTCTCACATGAAGAATGAAATTATAAGAGATGTCAGATTTGCTAGATGATCTAAAATATCAACTGAAACTTTGCCTGCTCACATTCGCGTCAGATTCTGCTTGGGAAGTAGAGTTGATACCACCATCATTACATTCGTTTCTACTGTCGCTGCTCCAAGACCTGTAGGTTGTCGACCAGTTAAGTCACATCTAGGTCCAAGAGTTCTACTAGTTACTAGTCATAAGAATGTCTCTAAAGTACTGAAGGAAAATATGAAGAAGTTACCCAAAATTGTATCTGGTCTGCACTGTGTGGAGCATGCCTCTCTCTGATGTGTCAATGCCTCTGTTGAGACACCCCATCACAAGACATCAATGTTCAAGAAAAAGTTATGGGTACCTAAGGTTTTCGTACCAATACGATTCAGGGAGCCTGTGGCGCAGGATCATAGAATGAAGCAAAGGTCTGAAGTATCCGACAACATCACGACTATTGGTACCGAGTTGGACGAACAAGTGGAGGAGGTTCAGCATAGTCCCCCAGACCTCAAGATGATATAAGAATCAATAATTGAAAAAAAGGTTGAGAAACTCAGGGTCGAGATTTCTGAGTTAGCCCAAGAACATGGAGTTTTTGTTGATGATGATGATGAGGATTTTGATTTTAATGACTACCTCGATGAGGACTTCATGAATATTCATGTCATAGAAACTAGAGTCATTGCATCTACGTACGACACCCAAATTCTCGTTAAAGGGAATGTCGTAGATGATCTGCGTAGGGTTGTTCTGCCAAGGGATGAGCAAATCAGAAAAAAGGAGAAAAGAATGAAAGATATGGCCTCTACCATGGCTGCCATGGCTACAGTTAATGGACAACCTCAACCACAACAGTTAGCTTCTCTAGAAGTCATCCAGCTAGAAATTATACACATCACCGATGAAAGGAGGGATGTTGCCTCAGCTAAAAGGGATGATCAACAAAAGAAAGACTTTTTTGAAAGTGTCATACCAAAAAAGGAATTTAAACAAATGGTCAAACAAATTTGGGAGGGCTTGGCCCAATCTAAGGGTGGTGCATTGATTTTAAAGGGTAGACCCTACCCGGAGGAATTCGATGTCATACCCTACTTTAAGGGTTTTGTGTCACCAAACTTTAAGATATTTGACGGGATTGAAAATTCCAGACAGCATATAACACATTTTTGAGACAGTTGTGGTAATACTGGAGGTAATGAAGCCTTGCTTTTCCGTCAGTTTGTCAGCAACTTATCAGGGATAGCAATTGATTGGTATACTGAGTTGCCCAACAGATCAGTAAATACGTTCTTCAAATTATAATAGTTGTATTTAAAGGGATTTGATGAAAAGAAAAGATTTAATTTCTGAAGATTCTGCTGAAGAGTTTCTGTATCGCCCTTTTACAACCTATTCATGCACCACCAATCCATGGAAGATATCAGAGAAGATGATAGTAGCAATACCGATGAGGAATAGTGACTCAATTTGATATTTAGTATTTAGTATGTAGTGTTTGAACTTTATTATGATTGGTGTGCTTAGTATTTGGATTTATTTGCTTTACGATTTCAGACTTATTATGCTTGAGATTTGTGTTTATGTTTAGTTTTCAACACTAGAGTGTTGTGGTAGTGTGCACGCTGAAATTTGATGTGGAATAATTTGCTAAAACATATATGGTCGTGTGCTTAAGTGTGTTTGTTTGTAATTTGGATTTTATATTAAAAAAGTGATATTTGGTGTTTTTTGTGTAAATTCATGTTATTTGATCATTTTATTATCATGTTTGATGCTTAAAAAGGCTAATTAGATGTTGATGTGATTTCAAAATGATTGAAATTACGAAAAAAAAATTTTCGGGACCATGAAATCTGTTTGGCTCCGACCGCGTCAGAATGGGCACCGACGGTGCATAAATACAGAAAGATTGTGTATTTTAAATCAATAGAGCGTCGACGGAGCCCAAAATCCGAAAAGCCCAATTTTGTCTTAAAATCACGAATTTTACTTGGGGACCCGCCATTCTTACACTTTTATCCTCTTCAACCTTTAGCTAGGGCTGAAAACTCATACTAGGGTATGCTTGCATTGCCATTTAGAGCATTTTCAAGGCTTAAAAAGTGTGGATTTCATCTTCTTTTGGCAAGAGCTCTACTCTAAACTAAAATTTTTTTGATTTCACCATAGGAATCTCCTACATTTGGAAAATCTGAAATTTGGAGTTTTTATGAATATTTGGA
>JXCR01102135.1:0-11972 GCA_002079205.1 Phalaenopsis hybrid cultivar
ATATTTTTAAGTTGTTACTGTTTCGTTAAAATATAAAAAATACCAAAAATATTTAAATTTTAGATTCCTGCAAAAATTGTTTTTAGCTTAATTAATTATCTTTTTAAAAATAGAAAAACTTTCTAAAAGGTGCATATTGCATAATCTTCCCTGTGGGTTTGATATTTAGGTCCTAATCAAAAAGTCTTATATTACTTGATAACAATACATATACTTGCATAGTATCTAAATATAAATATATATAAATTAAAAAGTTAAATTCTTATTTTTCTTCAGGATCAAGTTTTTGGTTTTATTGCAAAATAAGGAAATATAAGTGAAAAATACCATTGGAACAATTGTTATACTGTGCATAAGCATTAAGTCAGGATCAAGTTTTTGGCGCTGTTGTTGGTGAAGAAAACGAAGTAAATTTATATTTTTAGGAAATCTTATTTAAACTTTAAATATTGTATCTTATTTGTATGTTTTATTTTATTTTATTTTATTTTATTTTATGTTATTGTATGCGTAGTTCAGGTTCTGAAGGACTAGTGCCCTATGATTCTGAATTAGAAAGAACTATTAAAAAAAATTCGGAATACCAAATAAGTTAAAAATCTTGAAAAGTCCAAAAAATTACATAAATGATAAACCAAAATGATCAAAATGCTAAAATTCATCAAGAGTTTACACCTTTAAGAGATTATGACAACCCTACTGTAGATGAACTTCATTGTAGTATTCAAAAACCTACTATAGTGGCTAATTAATTTGAGCTTAAACCTGCTATTATCCAAATGGTATCAAATAATCAGTTTGGGGGATCACCAAATTTGAGCTTAAACCTGCTATTATCTAAATGATATCAAATAATCAGTTTGGGGGATCACCAACTGAAGAACTTGTTATTATCCAAATGATATCAAATAATCAGTTTGGGGGATCACCAACTGAAGATCCAAATTCAGCTATTATCCAAATGATATCAAATAATCAGTTTGGGGGATCACCAACTGAAGATCCAAATTTTCAATTTTCTACAATTGTGTGCTACATTTAAGTACGATGGTGTTTTATATGATGCCATAAGACTTAGGTTATTTCCTTTCTCACTGAGGGATAAAGCTAAGATGTGGTTGAATTGGTTATTACCTGGATCTATCAGAACTTGGGGTGATTTAGCACAAAAATTCCTTGCTAAATATTTTCCACATACAAAAACTGCGAAGCTTAGAAATGATATTACATCTTTTAATCAGTTTGAAGGGGAATCTATCTGCTGGGAAG
Source organism: Phalaenopsis hybrid cultivar (assembly GCA_002079205.1). NCBI lineage: Eukaryota > Viridiplantae > Streptophyta > Magnoliopsida > Asparagales > Orchidaceae > Phalaenopsis > Phalaenopsis hybrid cultivar. The sequence continues at coordinate 1,270 of JXCR01102135.1, forward strand.
CTTAGAAATGATATTACATCTTTTAATCAGTTTGAAGGGGAATCTATTTATGAAGTGCGAAGCTTAGAAAATGATATTACATCTTTTAATCAGTTTGAAGGGGAATCTATTTATAAAGCATGAGAAAGATTTAAAGGGTATTACACAAAAATTACTTGCTAAATATTTTCCACCATAAAAAACTACGAAGCTTAGAAATGATATTACATCTTTTAATCAATTTGAAGGGGAATCTATTTATGAAGCGAAGCTTAGAAATGATATTACATCTTTTAATCAATTTGAAGGGGAATCTATTTATGAAGCATTGGAATGATTTAAAAAATTCGTTAGAAAGTGTCCACACCATGCTATACCAGATTGGTTAATAATTAAAACCTTTTATAATGGATTAATTGGTTCTCTTAGATCTATTATCGATGTCGATGTTGGTGGTTCATTGATGTCAAAACCATTTCATGACGCTTCTACTTTATATGAAGAGATGGCTACTAATAATTTTCAATGGCCTTCTGAGAGGGTGAATCCGAGGAAAGTAGCCAATATTCATGAAACTGATGCATTTACTCTGTTTGCAAATCAAGTTGTTGTAATTTCAAGGAAGTTAGAACAATTTGGAATGAATTTTTCTCAACAAATTTCCATGATTGAAGAGAATTCATTAGGACAAATGGTAGATTCTCAAACATCATTAGAGAGTTGGAATGCCATAAATAATAAGCAGAATAACCCATATTCCNCGCATCAATGATCAAAATGTTACTTTTAACATTTCAAAATCAACAAAATACCCTTCAAAAGGTAAAGTTGATGAATGCTATAGAATGGATGGTATAAGATATCTGAGCGATTGCTATTTCAAGACTACTTATGAAGAAAAATCTGAAGAAAAAGATTTGGAACACGAGAAAGAAGAGGAATTAGATCATTATGTAAACCTTTTTAAGGAAGATTCAAGTTATGTTCAGGAAAGTTTTGAAATTTTGGACACGATAAACATAGATAAATCATTTTTTCCATCTATTAAAAAACTGCCAAAACTTGAGTTGAAATTACCTATTGAACACTTAAAATATGCCTTTTTAGGAGATTCCTATACTTTACCTGTTATAATTTCCTCGAAGCTAACAAAGGAATCAAATATCAAAAGATGGTATGGAAATAGATCCTGCTAAAATTCAATTGATTGCTAATTTACCTTATCCAACAAATTTAAGGGAAATTAGGTGTTTTTTAGGACATGCTGGATTCTACAGGCATTATATTACGAACTTTTCTAAGATTGCTAAGCCTTTATGCCATTTACTGGAGAAAGCTGCAATTTTTAATTTTGATGAGGAATGCCTAAAAGCTTTTAAATTAGTAAATTAAAAATTAATCACTCGACCAATTATAGTTTCAAAAAATTGGGAAAAACCTTTTGAACTTATGTGTGGTGCAAGTGATTATGCTATTGGAGCTGTTTTAGGACAAAGATATGATAAAATTTTCAAAGTTATTATTATGCTACTAAAACTCTTAATGAAACTCAAATTAATTATACAACAACTGAAAAGGAGTTTTTAGCAATAGTATATGCCTTTGATAAATTTAGATCGAAAAGGAGTTCTTAGCAATAGTATATGCCTTTGATAAATTTAGATCATATTTGATTGTAACTCATTGTATAGTGCATACAGATCCTTCTGCTATTAAGTACTTAATGAAGAAGAAGGATACTAAACTGAGACTTATAAGATGGATTCTTCTTTTACAAGAATTTGATTTTGAAATAGTCGATTGGAAGGGAACTAAAAATCAAATTGCTGATCATTTGTCCAGGTTATAATTAAAAAATCCACTCTGTTTTGAAAAAGAAATTAATGAACATTTTCTAGATGAAAAATTGTTCGTTGTAAATGAGTGGCGTGTTCCGTGGTATGCCGACATTGTGAACTAAATTGTTAGTGATCTTAAACCCTATGGAATGACATACCAAAAAATGAGGAAATTTATTTCTGATTTTTGGGGTTGGTCCATATTTATACAAACAAGGAAAAAATCTGATCATTCGAAGATTTGTACCATTAGAAGAAACTTATGAAATTATCCAAAAATGTCATAATTCTAATTTTTTGAGACATTTTGGAGTTGATAAAATAACATACAAAATTCTACAATCGGGATTTTATTTGTCTACAATTTTTAGAGATGTTAATGGTTATATCAAAACTTGTGATAGATGTCAAAGAGTAAGCAATATTAATATAAGAAATCAGATGCCTCTCAATTATATGCTAGAAGTTGAAATATTTGATGTTTGGCGATTAGATTTCATAGGACCGTTTATACCATCTTTCAGAAATTTATATATTCTGTTAGCAGTGGACTATGTATCCAAATTGATAGAAGTTGTTGCTTTATCTCGATGAGATGCTCAAAGTGTTGCAAAATTTATGAAAACAAACATATTTTGTAGATTTGGTATGCCGAGTGTTATCATTACTGATGGGGGAAGTCATTTCAGAAATGCCATTATAGAGAAGTTATTAAAGAAATATCATATAAATCAGAGGATTGCTACTACTTATCATCCTCAGACAAGTAGTTTGGTTGAATTATCCAATTAGAAAATTAAAAGAATTATGAAAAAATATGTGAATCCAATAAAAATGGATTGGTGAGTCAAACTTGACTATACTATGTGGGCTTATAGGACTGCATACAGAACTCCTATAAGAATGTCCCAATATAGGATAATATTTAGGAAAGCTTGTCACTTACCAGTTAAACTTGAGCATAAAGCATATTGGGATATTAAAGAGTTCAATTATAATTTAAAAGATGCTGGTGAGAAAAGATTGTTACAATTAAATGAGCTTGAAGAGACAAGGAATGAATCTTACGAGAGTGCTAAGATTTATTAAGAAAAGATGAAAAAGTGGCATGATCGAAATATTCTTACTAAAAATTTTCAGCTAGGGCAACAAGTTTTGTTATATAATGCAAGGTTAAGATTATTTTCAGGCAAACTTAAGTCCAGGTGNTCTAGACTGAAAGAGAATTAATAAAAATGTAAAATTTAATTTTCCACTTAAATAATATTTTATATTTAATTATTAATCAAAACAAGCAAATAAATCTAATAATTAAATTAAATCTCTCAAAATCATGAAAATTGGTCCAAGTGGTCTACTTACCTAGGTGAACCTCCAGGATAGAAGCTTTGTTTTGTTCGAGTTATTAAATTTTCATTAAAAATTCCTATTTTTGTATTAAAAATATTTATAAAATTAAATAAATTAAAAAAAAATCACATTTTCTCCTCTGATGTTTCAATTAACCCATGAGTTGAGTAATATAAAAGTTTTGAAGTCATTTGAGTTTGATTTAATCAATTATGAAGTGTTAAGGTCGTAAAGGCAATAGGGTAATTTTGGAATTTAAGCCTTAATTAATATTTACGCTAACTAAAGGGTAAATGGGTAATGAATGAGCTTAATTGAAATGTCTTAATGATTAAAATTTGAAAGAAAAATGGTAGCAACTAATCTCACTTTTGTCTCATTAAAGATAAATTTGTAATTTTTCAAATTGTTGAAATTTGGAAGAATAATTAAATAGGAAGATATTAAGGTGAGGGGTTTGACTTTGGAAGATCATAACCCACTAACTTAAAACCCTAACTAATGGTTTTAAAATTTTTAATGACATATTATAAGGATTAAATATATAAATATTCAAAATTTTCTAACAATTATAAATCTACCCATTAAGTTTTAAGGGCTTAGTAGTGAATTAAGTTTAATCTAAATTTTGTCTAATGAGGTCTAGAAAAAGATTGAAATATGATTAATTTGAAACTTTTTTTAAAAGAAACACAACCAGCCCATCTTTAAAATCAAACCAGCTAAGTTCCATAATTAAGTCAAATTGCCCCTCAGGGCCTTCACCCAAATGATTCACAAGTGAAACATTAAGTGATAATTACCCCACTTAAAGGGATAATTAAAACATCAATGTTTACTAAGTGTAAGGGTATAAACTGGGTGAACCTTATATAGCAAACATAATAAGACCAAAACAAACTCAAGATGATTCGAAGGACTGTGAAATGTCTAGGGTATCACCTAGGATCTCAGAGGACACTTGGACATATTATGATTTGCTTAATGGAATCATCCACATATATGAATTAATTGGATCCACCAATGATCAACATAGGATCTGAAAGACATACGTCAAATTTGTGCTCTCTTTTTTTCTTTTCCTACAGGCATGTTTTTACTCTTGCAAAGTTATATATATATATATATATATATATATATATATATNTAGCAATTATAAAAAACCTTCCATGTTAGATTCATTGTTGGGGTTTTGAGTTTATCATTCACAAAAGACCAAACTTCCTTTACCCAAGGGCAGGCAAAGAAAAGATGGATAGTAGTTTCCCCTTGGGACTGGCAGAAATTGCATCTGGAAGAACCCCTTAGACCCTTCAATTTCAAAATATCATTAGTAGGAATCAATTTTAAGAAAAGTCTCCATATGAAAAAAGAAGACATGGATGGGGTGAGGAATTTATTCCAAATTTTATGGCCCCAATGTACCACCAGTTGGGGAGGCTGAGAAGGGATTGAGTTCTTTTTTATAGTTATTCTGTCTTTAACTCCAGGTTTTACAAACAGTTTTTGAAAATTGGATAGTTGAGAAGGGCTGAAAAAAGGAACAATTGGAGTAAGATTCCACTTGCCATGAACCCAGATGTCCTTCACAAGCAATGGAGCAGCTGGTGCATTCTGATCCTAAAGAAGGCAGCCTTCCAAAGACCAATTATCCCACTAGATGTTTACCAAGCCCTCACCAATCTCCCAGACATATAATTGTTCAGCATCCTTCCTAACCTTTAACATCCTTTTCCAAATGGGGGAATCCCCTAAACCCGCAAAGAGTTGGGTGGGGTGTTTATGCTTGCAATACTTGCCCCAAAGGAATTAAGCCCAGAGGGAGGCCTGAGATCTAAATTTGAATTAGAGTCTGTAGAAATTAGTGTGCATAATTTGGGAGAAAGACTTGAAGCCTAACCCACCCTCCTCAAATGGTTTACACACCTTAGCCCAAGAAGTCCAGTGTTTTTGCTTCCTATGGCAAGCCCATAGGAATCTATTGAAGATCCCTTCTAACAATCTTTGAGAAGACTTTTTCAGAATGTTCATTTGCAGTAGATAGGATGGAATAGCAGATAGAACACTTTTGAGGAGTGTGATCATATGCCCATTGGATAAAAATGAATTCTCCCATGCTTGCAATTTGCTTTGGACCTTATCAATTATGTGATCAAATTCAATATTCTTAGCTCTTCATTTGATAAGAAATGACCCCAGATATTTCATAGGAAGGTGGCTGTTTTTGAACCTAGTGAAATCAGTAACCCAGGACTTTAAGTCATTTTTGCATTGCTTATTGAAAATGGAGAAGCACTTCTGTTTATTTAATTTCACTCCAGAAACCTCCTGAAAGGTCTTCAGATTCTGCATGAATAATTTAACAGCAGCTTTGGAAGCTTTTGAAAAGATAATGATGTCATCAGTAAAAGCCAAGTGATTAATTAAGGTGGAAGATCTGTGACTATAAAGAGAATGGGGTTTCCTGGATGCCAACTCATTCAAACATCTGGATAAGTAGTCAAAAGCTAAGATAAAAATAGTAGGGGAAATGGGGTCACCTTGTTTTATACCTCTAGAAGCACTGAAAAACCCATGAGAAGATCCATTGATGAAGATAGAATGAAATGTATTGGTCAGCCATCTATTGAATAGAGAGACAAAGGAGGGGGATAAACCTCTAGCAATAAGAACCTGTTCAATGAACTTCTAGCTGATAGTGTCATAAGCCTTTTTGATATCCAATTTCAAAATTAAATTGCCTCCTCTAGTGATTCTGTCCAAGTCCAGTACCAATTCTTGGGCCAACAGCACATTATCAACAATACTTCTATCCCTGATGAAAGCTGACTGATTCCTGCAGATGAGCTTATTTAGGTGANTTAGAGAGACAAAGGAGGGGGATAAACCTCTAGCAATAAGAACCTGTTCAATGAACTTCCAGCTAATAGTGTCATAAGCCTTTTTGATATCCAATTTGAAAATTAAATTGCTCCTCTATTGATTCTGTCCAAGTCCAGTACCAATTCTTGGGCCAACAACACATTATCAACAATACTTCTATCCCTGATGAAAGCTGACTGATTCCTGCATATGAGCTTATTTAGGTGAGGTTTTAATCTTTGAACCAAGACTTTACTGATTATCTTGGAAATGACAGAAGTGAGACTAATGGGTCTAAAATCTTCCCATTTGCAAGGAGATTTATCCTTGGGAACCAGTGTAATGGTAGAAGAGGAAAAGTATTTAGGGAGGTCAGCTCCCCAGAAGAAACTTTGGACAGTAGCAATAACCTCACCCTTCACAATAAGCCAAGCCTTTTTTGTAGAAATCAGTAGTGAAACCATCTGGACCAGCAACCTTTGTGCTTTCAATGGAGTTTAGAGCTTCCCAAAATTGCTTTTCATCAGGAATGTTAGTGAGAGATAGACATTTAGTGAATTCCCTTTCCTTATCAAACAGTGTATCTTTGATGGCTGGGTGAGAGGATGAATTTTGTCTGAANACAAAAGTAGCTTTGGCCCACTGAATATTGGTGGAAATATCATTGGAGATGGGTCTGACATCACTGAAAGAGTTTATCAGAGATAGATTGACCCAAAGCAGTCCACTGCCAGTGAAACCCACAAGAGTCCAACCACACAGTACTTAGAAGACTCCAAGCAAACAACCAAACAAAGGGAAGCAAAACACAATGAGGCTAAGCAATAGAATCAGTAAAGAAAACCTTTTTAGAAATATAGTTAACCTAGAGATGTCAAACTGCCAGTTAGACACCAAAGCAAAACAAACCCCATAGTAGGTAGAAGCCAAACAAAAGGCAAACTGGTGGGCAAAGCAATGGAACAGTAAATATTTGAAAAAAAAAAAACAGAACACGAGAAGATGTAAAAGCTTTGAGAATCTTAGAACTTGCGAGGTCCAGTGATGAGATGAGAGGAATCCAGTTGAAAGTAAAGTGATAGCAAAGATTAGGCTATCTACAGCAGCAAGTTGAGCCATTGTGCTGAAACCCTAGCAGAGCAACAGAGGAACTAGCCACCACCCTATATATATATATATATATATATCTGTGCCGTGCAAATACTAACCTTTCAGGTGGAGGAACAAAAAGAATTGACAGGTACGCTTTTAAGTTATTGCATTGCAATTTATCTGCACCTCTTATTTCTTGCTCATAAACTTGAATGTTAAACAACAAGGTCAACCTGCAACTCAAAACTAAAACATTTAGGATAGCCCCAAAATTGAAACCAAAATAAGATAAAACTCACTACCACAATAGTCAAAATATAAGACAGCTCAAAATTTCATCACAAATAAAACAAAACAAAAATTGGAACTAAATTAAAACCTCTCTATCAGATGATTGGTAATCCCTCGGAGGAGGTAACCTACAGTTTCTAACAAGAATTTCTATGGTCTAAATGAAAGTATGGAACTCATTAAAGAGATTTTGTAAATTCATTTAGAAAAAAGTGAATCTGAAGGAAATAATGGTGCCAGAATGAGGGAACAGTGGGATCCTAGCCGGTGTCTATCTAATCAACTTTAACATTCCTCATAATATTTAAATAACCATAACCTTAGGAAACTTTTGATTTAACATCAAGACTTGACACATTAGAAAACTTAAACTTGCTACAATGAGGAGCTTGGAGCTAGCTTTGTGGGCAACACGGCCATCTTCAACTGGAAAACATGTCTACACCGGCTAAACCATTTATTAGGATTAAACAACTGAGCCATAGGACTTTGAGGTTATCCGCCTAATGAGACATAAATTCTCAACTTATCTTTAGGCCCTAACCTATTTTAGGGTTTTGAGGTTGTCATTCGGTACGACCTAACTCCTCATATCTTCAAGGTTATTTGTGTTATCCTTTTACACGAATGTAAGCCCTAATTAATATAATTGGTAGGATGAAATATTCAAATATTTCTCCTCTAAACTCAAGCCAAACCATAAGATATATTGGGAAGTCACTAAGGTTCTCCTCATAATCTATGTCATCCCCTAGTTCTTCTTCCTTTGGATTCCAAAAGTAAAATGTTCCAAACTTGAGTCATTCCGCTTTCAAACCTCTTTGTCTGATTTTTTTAAAATGTCCTATCCTTTGAAATTCTTGAAGATAATATCCCCTGATTCTTATTGAAAGTTTTCTTAGGTGACTTTTGTTATCTAAAATGTAATTAATTACAGGGGTTTGCCCTTATAGAAAGCTTTTCTGAAACCAGCTTAATATAAACCCTATTTAATTCTTTATATTAAATAGGGAAACTTGTTAGCTTATAATAAAAATGGTTTTGTAGACCAAACGGATGTCATGCATTTCTTAATCTATTTGATTAAGCATAACTATCAAGTCATGTGTTTATCTCTCAGGATAGATACATAGCTTGAGGTATAGTGTTCTTTCTTCTAAACATTGAAAGATATGGAATTTGTTTGATTCCATATTTTTCAAAAATAAATATATGTGTAAAAATTAAATGCCCTTCCAAAGCGGGTGACGAGATTTCCATTGCGACTACCGACAACTTCCACGAAACCCCTAAAAAATAGTGCCGACAGCTTCTAGCAACTCCGCTGGGGAGTAGCTTCTCTCTCTGTTGGCATGCTTCACCCATTTCTCTCTTGGGTAAGTACGATCAACACTATCAGACTTCAGGACCGTCTGTTCAATCACCTTTGAGTAGAGCGATTCAGAAGTTCATTAGGACTTCTATCTTTTGTGTGGGGTCGGTCCGATAGGTTTGTTGGTGGGCTAGTTTTGCATGGTCATTGTGTGTTGTAAAGTCGGTCCCACACTAGGTACCAAACATTACTTTCCTCCTTATCTTTCGAGTTTGGTTTACTGGTTTGTAAATTAAATTAAATTGTGTCATGTTGCGCTTTCTCTTTAACCTTTCTTATTTAATTAATTAAATCCCTCTACTTTCAAACTATTTTTACTAAATTTTAAAAATCTTCACCAAACTAAAAATTAAATAAGGATTGCTAAGTCTACAAATCAGCCTATGTTAATTTTTAGTGTTCACACTAGAGTTACAAGGTTTTGGCCAAATAACTAATCCCAAATTTTTGTTTTTGAAGTTGTTGCAATGGCGTTCCAGACGCTCACTTTCTCCTACAACTTGCCAACTAGCTACAATGCTCGCACTATCGCTCCCACCATCAAGTTTGGAACTGGATTTGACGAACTGGAAGTCGATCTTGGAAAAGCCCCGTTCGTTATAAAGAAAGTTTCCTCTCAGGAAGTTCACGAGCCTACCATTTAATTTAACTTGAACTGTCTCCAAGATTTCCCATCCTTCAAGAAGCTGAAAGCTGTAGCTCCCCCTGCGCCTGCTAAGTTTGTTGTTCCCTTTTCTGCCAAACGATAGGAGGTTATGATCCTTGAAGATACAATTGAAGGATTTACCATCCCACAGTCGGTATTTTAAATTGGATCGAGTTCAAATTTTGCACCGTTAACTCGATCTCAAAGAAGGAACCACAAACAAACGGCTTGAAAGGTCACTAAAGCAGAAATTTTAGAAAAGATACTGTTGATGAATTTCCTCATGAGGAGGAACTTAAATTACTTTAAGCCTCTTCGCTCCTGCGAGGGAGTAGGTTCCACCCGTTGATGAATACTAATGGATATGAAAGTATTTAAAAGATCGTTGATACCTTACCATCATTTCATGGTCGTAGTGAGGAAAGGGAGAAGCCCGCTCGTATTACTAAATTCTGTACAGTGTTCCAGAGATTGGCCAGTAAAGAAGGACTTTCAGTCATTGAGCTATTTAAACAAGTGAGATGCATAGTGTCCCTTAAATTAAAGAAATAGATTTTATGGGATGTCAGATCTGTCCAATAATCTCAAAAGTCAACTGACATTTTTCCAGCGCATATTCCCGTTAGATTCTTTCTAGGGATTCAATTTCATACTACCTTTACTACCAAAAATTTTGTTATCACTGCTGCTCCAGGGTTTGCATGACATTGACCGATCAAGTTATGTCTGGGCCCAAGGATACTGCTAGTTGTTGCTCGTAAGAGTACCCCAAAGAGGGAAAAAATAAACAAATCACCCAATATTGTATTTGGTCTGCACCGTGGGGAGCAAGACGATGCGTCCGTTTAAACACCCCGTCGCAAGACATCACCGCCAAAGAAGAAGGTGTAGATACCTGATACACCTAAAATATATAGTGCTTTTAGACACATTTTTATATCTATTTTTGAGATATTGCACTTTATGGAAGGTATTTTTGTTTTTTTTTTGCAGATGCAAGTAAAAATAGAAAAAAATGCTTAAAAGAGTGAAAAAGGATCAAATTTGGAGAAAAAAAGGTGAAAAATTGTGCATAAGAGTTTTGGTGCCTAAGCGCCAGATCAAGCGCTTAAGTGTCAGTTAAATAGAGAAGGCCATGCCTAAGCGCCGAGATCCCGTGCTTAAGCGCCAGTGGTAGTTACTAGATGAGTAAAATTGGTTTTCATAAATTTCAAAGAGATTTTTGAGGCACCCATTGGCTTAATAGGTGGTTGTAACCACCATGGATGAAAAT
>JXCR01102146.1:0-17697 GCA_002079205.1 Phalaenopsis hybrid cultivar
GAATCGTTAACGACATGGACGCCCTCCTTAAGTAATATCGACGTCCTGGACACACATGACATTAAAAATAAAAAAAATGATGCCAACAAATAGTCGTGCCATTAATTGGTTTTTAGCTTCAAATAAAAACATATAGCAAAACATGATATGCAATTAATTCATTATTTATAGCCATAAATTTAGTACAAATCTAACAATATTTTCAATTAACTATGTTTTGATTAATTAGTTTATCTTTCCTACAAACTGTGATGCAATAATTTAGCTTTAAAAAGTAGAGATAGCCAAACCAAACATAACTTAGATAAAGTGAGATATTAGTATCTAACATATAATTTTAATGTACTTTTATATCTAACACCTAAAATTTGATATTTACATTTATTCCACTTTATTAATGTAAATGACCCAAATTCTTATTGTTCGACTTAATCAAAGTAGGATCAAAGCATTGGTTGCTTTTTTGGCAGCCATTTCATTCAGATTTCAATGAGGTACACTAGGAATCATGACTCGAAGCTAAAAATTAACGTAAGCACCCATAAAATTTTTTTAAGACTTTAACTCTCATGCCACTTATCACTTTAGAATCTCATATTAATTAGTTCTTAGTCACCAATAATACTAGTAATTGGCATCCAATGATCATAATTTATCATTATAAGTCGAACTAATTGATCTAAACATAGCTTATTGAAATTATTTTTAGATTTGTACTAAATTCATGTCTATAAATAATAAATTAATAATATATCATGTTTTATGATTCATTTTGATCATTGTAATAATAAATCTCAGCTATAGGATGTTAATAACTAATATTATTGGCGATTAAGGACTAATTAGTGCGAGATTCTGAAATGATAAGTGACACATGAGTTAAGAGTTTGAAAAACTTTTATTGGTGCTTATGTTAGTTTTTATCTTCAAGTCATGATTCCTAGTGCACATCATTGAAATCCAAATGACATATGACTGACTAAAGAAGCAACCAATGCTTTGTTTCTACTCTGATTAAGTTGAAAAATAAGAATTTGGGCCATTTACACACATACCAAAGTGTTACAAATGCAAATATCAAACTTTAGGTGTAGATATGAAATTACATTAAAATTGTGTTATTCGATACTAATATCTCACGAGCTATATAATCATTAAGTTTACTTATGGCTGATAGTGCTTCAGGTTACAGTCTCTTGGTGAATAATCAAACTAATTACTTTGTCTAAGTTATGTTTAGCTTTCATAGAAAGCAAATTAAGGTAGTGTAGGAGAATAACTGACCTTTTATCAAATCAGATTATACTCAAATTGAAACCAAATAAGGAAAAACATAATAATAGAAGCAATCCATCAATTCTCAAGAGGGAAAACAATTCATTGTCTTGCACATTCAAGTTATTAAATAGAATTCTCGAACTGTCATTTGGATTTATTAACTTGGATTTATCTTCTGATACTTCTTCGAACTGTCATTTGGATCCATCAATTCTCAATCTCACAAGAATTTATTTACTAATGCAAGGAGCAACATTCTTGAAAAAAATTAAAATCTGAAAAATATTTGGCATGAATATTGCTAAAACTTATTAACTTTTGATAAACAATTGACAATTTTCAAAGATTCACGGTTTATGAAAGGGAGAAGTCTATATTAATGAGCACATTAAAAAAATTATTATTGAAGATGCAAGAACATTAAAGAATTTTAATATTTTGCTATCATTCTCTTATGCGATTCATGGGAGTGCTTCACTGAACATTTTATGAAGTTGATGGGGTGGTGTATTTAAGCAGCATAATTTTATTTCAATTGTCTTGTTATTTTGGGAAAACTTTTTCCATTAAAATTAATAACAAAAAACCTCATGTATAAATAAAAATAACAGCATCATTTCAATTTTTGGTTTGCAATATGTAGTTAATTAAATGTAAGGGTAATTTTGTTTTTTAATTGGGCCGCAGTGGAAATAGATTTTATAATGTTAGAATGTCAGAATCAAGCATTCGTGGTCTTGCATATGTGTTTTCTATCAGACTCTTAATTCTCTACTAGATTTACTGAAATTTATTTGAAGTAGATGATACTAACATAAGATTTATTATAAACCATGCTCTTTTTTACTCTTTAAACAACTACAACATTTGTTTGACACTTTTCTATACAAAATCCTCTTTCAACCACTACAACATTTGTTTAACACTTTTCTATACAAAATCCTATTTAGTGAAGTTCTAAAGTTTGTTGTGCTCTTTGTAGATTTTATTACATTACAACTTCATTTCCTTTTGAAAAGAGATTTCACTCAAAAGATTTTAAGGATAGAAATACTCATGATTTTTTATATTTGTTAGTTCTACTACTGTAAATATTTTTACGCTCGATTATAATTAAAGTTTATCTTATGATCAAAGAATGTCAGCCCTATTTATACAACTATACTAATCTTTAAATTAATATGGATTTGATATAAATAAACTCTACCCAATTAGTAATAAACATCATAAAAGTCCGTATTAATGAGTGCATTAAAAAAATTTATTTGACATGTATTACGTAAAATAATTATAGTAGTAAGAAATGCAATAATAACAAAAATATTGTATCTATAGACTTGAAACAAAAAATTATGATCAAGGAAATTTTAGCAAAAGAGCAAGTAGAGTGTGTGAGAGCTACAGTTCGAAGAAGTATCAGAAGATAATTGCTCATTCTATTTTATATCTATATAATATTTTAAAAATAATTCTATAAAATGATATGCACAAAAAAATTACAAATAAAAATAAGAACTTGTAGAAAAAGCCTAACCAGCTGCCATAAATTCACTTATTACAAAAAATCTTAAAATATAGTTCTAAATCATGCTTACCTTGCTAAATTGAGATGACACAAATCTGCAAGAGCTGTGATGAGCAAAGTGCAGGGGATGGGTTGATGAGCTATAGCAGTGAAGGAAAAGGAGCTTCACCTTGAACGCGAGATGTATTGCGACAAGGATGCCACACGAGAGCTGTTGTAGTTTTTTAACAAATCCCGTTAAATCCACCGAACTATGAGATTTAGTAAATCCTGGATTTATCTCGAGTCGACATTATTTTATGATTTACGACACCTCATGATTAATAGATGCGTTCTTTGCCGTTTTGTAGGATTTAGGGTAAATTCTGCTGAGACCGGAAAACAACCCCTAAATAGCAACTACCTAGTAAAACCTAGAGCATTTGTTTGAAACAAAGTTATTGTAAACTATTAGCAAAAATGTAAAATAATTAAGACTAAGAATAGATTGCCTCCTTCCAGTTTATGAAGATTTCACAGTTTATCTTTTCCTTGGAAAAGTTACATAGCCTTTTGCCATATTTCTCATAGAGGAATCATAGTTCATTTCTTAGGCAACAATATGATTATTCTTCAAATTCATGAAAATAAAATTAAATAAATTATTACAGCTTCTATCTTGCAAACTATATTTCGCTAGATATTCAACAGGCAGTAACTCCAAAAACAATGCTGTTTGATAAGCATTTGAAAAATAATCAATCCAAGAAGAATTACAATCTAGCAACAAAACATCAAGAAATCAATCAAGTATCCAGAATATGCAAAAATAACAAACCAAAATTTAGGATCCAAAAATCCAGCAATTGATAAATTATTATTACAACAACAATATAAATCCAATAATTGTAAGCATAATAATAAAATAAAAATCTAAAACCCACTAATTAACTGCCGTAATTCAGCAATACTACATAAGCTATGTAGATAGAGTAAGCAATAGAAGCTCCAAAAGCCTAGAAATATTGAAAAATTAGCAAGCAGAGAACAATTGCACCAACATTAAAATGATACGGAAACTTTATACTACATGGAAATTCAAACTGAATGAATATCTTCCTAAACTGATCTGAACCAGGACTAGTATATAATTGAAAATATATTTGATCAGATTTATATATAAGCTTTACCCTTTCTTATCCTCTAAAGGGTTACACAACCTTATGCCATACCAAATATAGAAATTTTTTATTTATTTATAATATTACACAATCTTTTGAAGATGACCCTTCATGTGTTCCAGCAACTAGAAAACCTGAAGTGGCTATATCATCAACATTTTGTGCACAAATTTTCCAAACAGTATCATGGGCTACTTATATGCTCAATGGATGAGTATATCTTTGCAAACGTGACATTGATGAATGTAATTTCAAATGAAGATAACATAGCTGCTACAAACATTAAAAAGATACATTCCCCCAGTATTTATTAAGTTTTGATTTCATTACAAAAACCATAGTCCTCATATATTCATCTGCTGTTAAAGATTCTTACATTAAAAGCTTATTCGTATGCATCATAATGGGAAGGTAAGTATTTCTACTATGATAAGAACCAAAAATCACATCAGTTACATTGCAAACAACTCCTAAGAGCTTCCTAACTTTCTCATATTTCACCCGGTCAGAATTAGGCAGCAACCATTTGTAATTGTTGTATTTTGTTGCATTATGTTTAAAAATATTGCAATAGATAAAGGAAGACTTTAGCATAAAATATGTTGAATTTTAATATGTTGGCGCATCAATAGACAAATCTTTTGATATACAAACTCCAAGTTATTTGGAGACTTCTAGAGAATATGGTCTTGTTAAATGTTTAGCTGACTCTCTAACATGCAAATAACCTCTTGAACCTTTTTTTAAAGGTACTTACATAATACCTAACGTTAAAAAAGAACTTGAAAATCCAACTTTTTTTTTATTGAAAATTAGCTTTTAGTGAGCTAGTTGCCACATCATTATTAATAGCATTCAAGGTGATTGTTGGCACTTTGTCTTGTGGATTCTGCTCCAACAGACTGATATAGGCTTAGATTTGAGTGCCCAAGGACTATGCTTGCTATTTGGGGTGTCTAATATCTCTTATTAATTCTAAGAATGTGATTGATAGCATGTAAGAGTGAGGGTGAATGTGCCAAGGTTGGTTAACCAAGGTCGGGTCATATTAGGCTGAGAGTATGATAATCGACTTAGTGTGCGTTTGGCGCAGCTTATCGTAGCGTGTGGCGTTTTGAAAACGCGGAACTGGCATTTGTTTCGGGTGTTTGGGGGGTGGGCCGAAAACGCAGATTTTATTTTCTTAAGAGAAGCGGGACGGAGGATCGACCACGTGTCCCACTTTCCATAACTGCGTTTCTAGTGAAAATCTCTCACGTGCCTTCTCCCCCGCGCGATCGGGCTTGCCCTTGCTGGTTCTCCATCGGTCCTCTCCCTCTCGTCTCCCTCAGTTCTTCTTCACGTTCCTTTGGTATATGCTTTTTTGTTGTAGTTTTCCTTTCTTTGCACTGGTTTGCTCTCTGTGGCTTTGGATTTGTGGGAAATTGTTTTTTTGATGCGGTTTCCATAACATCTGTGGTTTTTTGTTGTGTGCTTGAAGCCTTGTTTTTGGTATAAATNATTTGCACTGGTTTGCTCTCTGCGGCTTTGGATTTGTGGGAAATTATTTTTTTGATGCGGTTTCCATAACATCTGTGGTTTTTTGTTGTGTGCTTGAAGCCTTGTTTTTGGTATAAATGAGATTTTGGTTATATGAGGTGCGGCTTCCATACATTTTGTGGGAATTATTTGAAGTCCTGTTAGGTGAATGACATTCATGTTTGGGCCCTGATCTGTGCTAAATTTTCCTTTCGTTGCACTGGATTGCCCTCTGCGGCTTCGGATTTGTTGGAGTTTTTTCTGTTGCGGCCTCCATACCTTCTATGGTTTTGGTGTTGTGTGCTTGAAGCCATGTTTTTGATATATAGGAGATTTTGGTTATATGAGGTGTGCCTTCCATACATTTTGTGGGAATTATTTGAGGCCCTGTTAGGTGAATGTCATTCATCTTTGGGCCCTGATCNAAAGCCATGTTTTTGGTATATAGGAGATTTTGGTTATATGAGGTGCGCCTTCCATACATTTTGTGGGAATTATTTGAGGCCCTGTTAGGTGAATGTCATTCATCTTTGGGCCCTGATCTGTGCAAAGCTTTCCTTTTGTTGCATTGGATTGCCCTCTGCGGCTTCAGATTTATGGAAATTTGGTTTTCTGATTTGGCTTCCATTCCATCTATGGTTTTGTATAGGTGATGCTTGGGTGTTATTTTTCTTGTACATAAGGTTTAGAGATGAACATGACAACAAATGTAGGGAAATTTCCAAGGCTTTTTCCTTGTAAATGTTGCTGCCTTTAGCAATAATAGGCTTTCTCCTCACTTGGCTTTCTATATGAAAGCAGTCTTGCCTCTTGAGAGGGCTTAAAACTTATCAGAATGTGGGCAACAGAGCTTGCTCTAATCTTTAGAATGCTATTTCTTTTACACCATTGGGTATAAGTTGATCACCCTTGGAAATGGTTTGATTTGAATGCTATTTCTCAAATGGAATGGAGATAGATATGGAAATTGTTTTATTTGAGTGCTCAAAGTTGGTTTTCTTAATTGGTTTAGCATGAGCTGTTCAGCAACTTGAAAGTGGTATATTCCTTTATTGGGCAGCTGTTAAAAGACTACTGTAGCAGCTTCACTGTGAACATGTTGGCGTATTTGTTTAGGGACTTTTTATATTAGTTCAAAACCCTGTGTTCTCACTTGCATTCCTATCAGCTAAACCGCAAGAATTTGATGTTTTTTACCTGTTAGTGGAGAATGGAATGATGTTTTGCCTTCCTCTAGGATAACTAGAGGTTTGAAATATGTCAAAGATGTTTTGCTTTTTTGTTTATGCAGGTTGTGATAAACTTGAAAAAATGGAACTTTTGAATCAATTGATTTTGCTTAGTTTTGGTATTAGTGATCCATGTTTGGTTGGAGCAGAATTTAACATGATTACTTCTGTTGGTGAAAGAAACGGAGGGAGGCCTTCTAATATGAAATTGGTTACTTAATTCATTAAAGCATTATTTATAGTTGGTTTGTTCAATTTGGGATTTAAGGTAATCCTTGTACTTATGCTGGAGGTAACGGGTTTGAAAGATTTGATAGGTTTGTTCCAAACAATCATGGGGTGGACAAATTTCCTATTACTATTGTTAAGAATTTGACATTTATTGGTTTCGATCATGCTTCCCTTTTGCATGGTTTGACTATTAGAAAAATAACCCCATTCGTATCATTTCGAACTTCTTAATGTGTGCATTTTACACTCTTTTTTCAAGTAAATTGTGATTGATAGCTAGAAAACTGGTTATTATGGAAGTGTTGTGTATAGATTGTAACAATTACAGAAAAGTGTGGCTCTTAACTTTATAAAATGGAACTGGGAGACATTTGGTAATCTTTGCACTACTGTTCACAAGGCTAAACATAGAGCTAAAAGTTTGGATATGGATTACTGTAATGTATGATTTGTTTTAATAATTTACTAGAAGGGAAGGAAGAGGTGATATTGTAATGTATAAATGGCATGTGTATTGAAAAGTTCTTTTGACTGAAAGGGCTCAATACTTTCTTTTATAATGAATAATTTATTGTTATTTTGTTGGTTGGTGAATGTCAAATCATCATAAGTGAGAATTTATTCTTATTCACCTCTTAGGGAAGGTTTTGGTTATACAAAAATTTTTGTGGAGCTTGTTTATCCTAAGAATCTTACAAGTCTCCTTTCTTTTGTATATATATATATATATATATATATTGTTCAGGCAAGCTTCTTGCCATGAGAAAGTGGTTTTTTTGAATGGTTAATTTGGTTTGGATTTTGGTCCGACCGAAGTAAAATCCAGTGGTTGGTCAATGGTTGGTTCGTTCTGTTTGGATTTTGGTCAATGGTTGAAGACTGTGATCAAGGAAAGCTTATAGCTTCTCTATTATTTGGTTTTTACTGATAAATAAGAATGCTTGGTCATGAAGTTTCAAGTATTATCGGTTTTTTTTTTCATTAAAACTCATCCAATTCATTCTCATTTTATGTTATTAGTTTAGCATTTGAGCACATTAGATTATATACTCCTTCACTGTCTTCAATAAGTGTTGAGAATTTAAGGGATTATATAAACTATTCTTCTTTTTAAGAGATTCACATATGATTATTTATATTTTTTATTTTCATTTGATTTTGTTTATATTTTTAATTAAATGAGTATTTCGCTGCACTTTTGTAATCTTTAATTAGTCTCAACATGTCGGAGTTTAAAGAAGGGGGTCTGTCAGCAATGTGAGATAAGGAAGTTACAAACATTTTTTTTGATATTTGCATTAAAGAGATTGAGGCTGGTAATAGGCCTACCACATACTTTTTTATGAACCGCTGACAAAACATTTCGAAGAGGTTCAAAGAAGTGACTGAAATGGATTATGATAGGTTAAAATTCAAGAACAAGTGAGATCAATTGAAGGACTGGAAGTTATGGAAGAACTGAAATGGGGTTGGGGTTTCATTGGGTTGGGTTGGGATCCCATTAAGCGTACCATTGATACTTCAGAAGAATGGACATAGAAATTAGAGGTAATAGTGATACACTAACATGTATTTTAGCTCATTATGATTTCTGTTTTGTTGTGACTAATAAAACCTTCCCCCCTCTCTACCAGGCTACCACGTTGCAGGCTGTACCAACTGCAAAAAAATTCAGGGTGTGCGGTATTGACCCGAACATGGAAGATAAACTTGATGTAATGTTTAGGGGGGTAGTCACTACAGGTCAACATGCGTTGAACCCAAGTGAGCAAGGGTTTGCTGGCATCTCAACAGACTTGTCACCCGAGCAGGTTATGAGTTCTGGTGAGGGTCCTAGCATAAACCCGAGGGAGCTTGAGTTAACCTACCGCTCAAAGAGGCCCAGGCTGGAGAAAAGGAGGAAAGAAAAATATGTTTTCGTAAAGAGCTCAATAGATAGACTGATATAAGTTTTTGCAGCTCCGCTCCATCCTCCTGCAGTTGATTTTGTTAGATGGGATTCCAAAAATTGTGGTTGATTTGGATTTTTATTTTAAATGTATTAAATTGCTCAAGGACCCGACCCGCAGGCAGATATTCAAGAAGCTGCAGCCCAAGCTGCGTGTCGAATATTTACGTGTCTCGATAGAGAAATGAGTGTCTTATGTGTTGGCTTTACTACTTTCAGTTTTATAATCTAGTTTGTTTATCCTTTATTTTCAGGGCATGGATTTCTGAAAAATGCTATGGTTGTAGTATTTGTTGTATTTTAGTAGTTTATTTGCATGGTTTATTGTTTATAAGCTTTTACATTTGGCAAGGTTTTTTTTTTAATTTTATGTTACGAAGCAGTTTACCCATTGCATGTAACCCTAACTAATCAGTTGTCCGAGATGGATTGACAGCGAGAACACCGCAGAAGAATAGTTATGGCTGCAGCGATTGCCACATTACTGTTAGAATATTACGTTTCATCTTTGTTCGAACACTGTGCATGATGTCATCCTTTATTGGGGATAAATGGGTGGGCGAGATGCTCGTTAGACACCCAATAAGGTTCAACAACATATTTTGCATGATCGTGCCTATTTTTTTTTATCTCCTTCACGAGCTATGTATCAATCACGGCCTCCGAGGTTCTTCTTGAACTACTACATGGGAGGTGTTGGCAATTACGTTGTACATTCTATCTCTGAAAGAATCAATCAGAGGAGTGATAAAGCAATTCCAACATTCCTCAGAGACAATAAGCAAGTACTTCTGTGAAGGTCTGAGAGCACTAGTTAACTTAGCATCAAACATAATTAAGCCAAAAGATTCAACATTTGGCACAACTACTTAAGAAATTGCTAACAACCCACGCTACATGCCATTTTTCAATGTGAGTTTTGTTATTGCATTATGTTTACTCCATAATGTTTTTTATTATGTTGAGATTGACATGTCGAATACCTCTAAACAGAACTGTATTAGGGCAATTGACTGTACGTACGTGGATGCCCGACTACCCAGCCATGATAAAGTGGTACATTGGTCGGTGTGGGTCGCCTACTCAAAATGTGATGGTGGTATGTGACTTCAACGTGTGCTTGACATTTGTGATGATCGGATGAGATGGGAGTGCCCATGACAGTCGTCTTTTTTCCTATGCAACGAGGAATAGCTGACAACGCTTCACCCCGCCTCCAGGTTGGCTTACTTTTTTTAACTTAAATAGTTTTTGTTATCGAAACTCATAATAATGTCTTTTGTGATAGGTAAATATTATTTGATGGATGTCAGATATCTATTACAGAGAAGGTATTTAAAGCCATTTCCGGACACCAAATACCACATCCTCGATTTTGAGAGATCAAGTGGCGTCATCCGTGGTAGAAAATAAATGTTCAACAAACGTCAGTCTTCCTTACATGGGGTAGATCGAAAAAACATTTGGGGTTTGAAAGAAGAAACGGGTCATCCTACGTGATATGTCGACGTACCCATTTCCTAAACAGGTTCATATTGTGGTTGCCACGACGGCTCTCCACAATTTCATTAGAAGGCATTCCTCTCGGTTTGATAACGACTTTAATATGCCTGAGGCTGACGACATGCATATCCATCCTGAAGCATTCAAATTCCAGGTTGGGCAGTCTATTCCAAATGACGTTATGGAGTCGAATAAATTTCACCCGGGATGACGAAGGNTGTCAGCAATGTGAGATATGGAAGTTACAAACATTTTTTTTGATATTTGCATTAAAGAGATTGAGGCTGGTAATAGGCCTACCACATACTTTTTTATGAACCGCTGACTGAAATGGATTATGATAGGTTAAAATTCAAGAACAAGTGAGATCAATTGAAGGACTGGAAGTTATGGAAGAACTGAAATGGGGTTTCATTGGGTTGGGTTGGGATCCCATTAAGCGTATCATTGATGCTTCAGAAGAATGGTGGACATAGAAATTAGAGGTAATAGTGATACACTAACATGTATTTTAGCTCATTATGATTTCTGTTTTGTTGTGACTAATAAAACCTTCCCCCCTCTCTACCAGGCTACCACGTTGCAGGCTGTACCAACTGCAAAAAAATTCAGGGTGTGCGGTATTGACCCGAACATGGAAGATAAACTTGATGTAATGTTTAGGGGGGTAGTCACTACAGGTCAACATGCGTTGAACCCAAGTGAGCAAGGGTTTGCTGGCATCTCAACAGACTTGTCACCCGAGCAGGTTATGAGTTCTGGTGAGGGTCCTAGCATAAACCAGAGGGAACTTGAGTTAACCTACCGCTCAAAGAGGCCCAGGCTGGAGAAAAGGAGGAAAGAAAAATATGTTTTCGTAAAGAGCTCAATAGATAGACTGATATAAGTTTTTGCAGCTCCGCTCCATCCTCCTGCAGTTGATTTTGTTAGATGGGATTCCAAAAATTGTGGTTGATTTGGATTTTTATTTTAAATGTATTAAATTGCTCAAGGACCCGACCCGCAGGCAGATATTCAAGAAGCTGCAGCCCAAGCTGCGTGTCGAATATTTACGTGTCTCGATAGAGAAATGAGTGTCTTATGTGTTGGCTTTACTACTTTCAGTTTTATAATCTAGTTTGTTTATCCTTTATTTTCAGGGCATGGATTTCTGAAAAATGCTATGGTTGTAGTATTTGTTGTATTTTAGTAGTTTATTTGCATGGTTTATTGTTTATAAGCTTTTACATTTGGCAAGGTTTTTTTTTAAATTTTATGTTACGAAGCAGTTTACCCATTGCATGTAACCCTAACTAATCAGTTGTCCGAGATGGATTGACAACGAGAACACCGCAGAAGAATAGTTATGGCTGCAGCGATTGCCACATTACTGTTAGAATATTACGTTTCATCTTTGTTCGAACACTGTGCATGATGTCATCCTTTATTGGGGATAAATGGGTGGGCGAGATGCTCGTTAGACACCCAATAAGGTTCAACAACATATTTTGCATGATCGTGCCTATTTTTTTTTATCTCCTTCACGAGCTATGTATCAATCACGGCCTCCGAGGTTCTTCTTGAACTACTACATGGGAGGTGTTGGCAATTACGTTGTACATTCTATCTCTGAAAGAATCAATCAGAGGAGTGATAAAGCAATTCCAACATTCCTCAGAGACAATAAGCAAGTACTTCTGTGAAGGTCTGAGAGCACTAGTTAACTTAGCATCAAACATAATTAAGCCAAAAGATTCAACATTTGGCACAACTACTTAAGAAATTGCTAACAACCCACGCTACATGCCATTTTTCAATGTGAGTTTTGTTATTGCATTATGTTTACTCCATAATGTTTTTTATTATGTTGAGATTGACATGTCGAATACCTCTAAACAGAACTGTATTAGGGCAATTGACTGTACGTACGTGGATGCCCGACTACCCAGCCATGATAAAGTGGTACATTGGTCGGTGTGGGTCGCCTACTCAAAATGTGATGGTGGTATGTGACTTCAACGTGTGCTTGACATTTGTGATGATCGGATGAGATGGGAGTGCCCATGACAGTCGTCTTTTTTCCTATGCAACGAGGAATAGCTGACAACGCTTCACCCCGCCTCCAGGTTGGCTTACTTTTTTTAACTTAAATAGTTTTTGTTATCGAAACTCATAATAATGTCTTTTGTGATAGGTAAATATTATTTGATGGATGTCAGATATCTATTACAGAGAAGGTATTTAAAGCCATTTCCGGACACCAAATACCACATCCTCGATTTTGAGAGATCAAGTGGCGTCATCCGTGGTAGAAAATAAATGTTCAACAAACGTCAGTCTTCCTTACATGGGGTAGATCGAAAAAACATTTGGGGTTTGAAAGAAGAAACGGGTCATCCTACGTGATATGTCGACGTACCCATTTCCTAAACAGGTTCATATTGTGGTTGCCACGACGGCTCTCCACAATTTCATTAGAAGGCATTCCTCTCGGTTTGATAACGACTTTAATATGCCTGAGGCTGACGACATGCATATCCATCCTGAAGCATTCAAATTCCAGGTTGGGCAGTCTATTCCAAATGACGTTATGGAGTCGAATAAATTTCACCCGGGATGACGAAGGTGTAGCGTAGATGACTGTTTTGAGGGAGCGTATCACAAGTGCTATATGCAGCTGCTGATTGACCTCATCTTCTTTATTTTGCATACTTTATGTACTCTTATTACTTTGTTAGTTTCATTATAACTTTCAATTTTATGATATTAATATGCTTTGTTTAGGGTTATTATATTATATACAGAAAGCCCAAAAAGGCTAATATATTAACTAGAAAGAAAGATACAGATACAATGTGTTGGACCCAAACATGGCACCCTATCCACACCAAAACCACAAGTGGTTCCAAAACTAGAAAATACATAAAAGTACAACAGAGATATAAAGAAAAAGCCTAAAAATGCTTAAATACAAAGTATCAGGTAGCTAGAGAGCAACCTAATTTTGTTTTGCCTCTGCCTCTGTTTCTAAGGAAGGAACAAGCTAATAAGTTGGTAAGATGATTGTCATTGCTAGTAGTAACCAATGTATCATCCAATATGTTCCCTAGCTGGAGTCGGCCTCCATTTTTCTTCTTCCTCCTGGAATATACCTGTCATTCCTCTTCCAACGATTGACTCACTTGATCTTGGTCTAAAGTGTGCTGAAGATATGCAGATTGTTAAACATTGGAAGCAATGACATGTTGTACCGGCTGATCTGGTATTGGATCAAAGGAGCACTTTCATGTGTCTTGGCATGTAAGTGAGTCTTCTTCAATAACAGTGGGTAGTATAAACACAACTGGATCTGTAGCTGTAGTATGCTATTCTTCTTCAGAAACTGCGGTGTTGGGAAGAGGATCGAGTTGCATCTTCTCAGCAAGGATAATAGGTGGTTGTTCTTTAGTGATATTCAGCCTTAGATGAGGATGCAAACGATAACAAATAGTAGAGCTGTGGCCAAACATACTACAATGAGAGCAATAAGGAGGGTGTAGTTCGATTTCAACCTTTTGTCAATATCCGTTGTGAGTGGTTCCAATCCACACCTCATCCGGAGCAGGTTAAGTGATATCCCTCTCAACTAACACAAGCCGCAGAGGGTCTGGTGACAGCAAGCATAGGACTATTAACCCTGAGAGGCTTACCGTAAGCAGTTGCTAGGAGTAGATAATTTCCAAATTGAATAGATGTAATTTTAACCCCGAAAATTTTATCTGAACTGGAATGATAGAGGAATCCGCCTTTGGGTCGAAACTAACAGTCCATTTCAGAATTTTCATATTATGGTTGTCGATCTTGATAACTTTCTGAGAAAAGATGCGGGTATAATCAACATCACGAGACAACTAAATCAGTGTATGTTTACCGTCAAGTAAATCAACATTCTTACTGCCAATTAGCTTCATAGTCTCAAACTCTTTCCGAATGATCTCCGATTTTGGGTTACCATAAAGAAATTTTCCAACTATAGCAAAACACCAAGAGGACGCGAGAGTACTGTTTTCAACCTCTGTGAGAATAAGAACAGACTTCCCATTTTTTTCCCCAATTTTTTTATGAAATTGTGATCGCCACTACCTTCAAGAGCATCGTGAAAAAATTGAGGAATATTGTAAGATTTACCTATACGAAACCAGTCTCTAATTTTGAAAGAGGAGCACGAGTAGGAATCAAGAGGTCGCCGACAAGTGCAGAAGCATAGGAACGAATAGCCATCTTTGCCGACAAGATTCCGTCGGACAGGAAGCTAGGAGACGTCATCTGAAAGGAAATAAAAAAACGTGGGCATATTAGTGCGACAAACGCGACCAAGCGAGCAGAGCAGCAACTCTGTCGCCAGAACGAAACGACACGAGGACTGCGAAGGAGGCGCCCTGGACAGACGAGGACGTCGTCTGGAAAGAAATGCGAAAACTCGGCCTGCCGCGTCGTCTGGAAGGATGCTAAGACGCGAGCTTGTCGCCAGAAACACGACGAACGTGAAGCACAACAACAACGCGACGACGCGAGCACCGACGTCGACGACGTCGAAGTAGGGAAATAGAAACGCGAGAGAGATCCGTGTAGCAGAAAGCTAGGGTTTGTCATGAGGCAGAGGGTATATATATATATATATATATATTTGTGGGTTTGTGAGGTCAATGATGAAACATATGACCTCATGAGTACTTCTGGATGACCAATTCGTGTTGTTTTAGTGGTACATGTGAAGTCCTGATAAAGTCAATTGAATTGCTCTCCTTTTTTTGGTGTTTTGACTTATGAGGATACACCATGATGACCTTTTTTGATGATATGCATATGTGTCACAGGTCGTGGGTTACCCGTTGGTGTTGCAGGTGAAGTCCTAATGAAGACAACCGAGGTCCCTTCTTCACAGCTGTGCATTGATATATAAGGATCTTATGGATGATCTTTTTTTGTGATATGCACATGTGGCACCTGGCACCGGACAGTGGTCCCACTGTCCCACGTGGGTTAAAGGCGACCAAGAACTCTTTTTTTTTTTTAAGTTCTACTGCTTGCATGTTATGACAGACTCGTTGATTGGTTAGTTACTTCCCCGAGGCCTTACACTTGCTATTTTTTTGTTTTATGTCTAATGCATTTTTGTTCAAAATATTTTTGGATTTTAAAATTTCTGGTGATTTTTTCTTCTTAGCTTTTTTTGCTTTTTTCTGCCGTTTGTTTTTTTTCGTACTCCCACCTATTATTTTTCTTTTGATCAAATTTTTCGTTCTTTATGCTATATTGTTTCTTATTTTCAATTTCATCAATTTTTTTTAATTTCATCTAATTTTATGGCTGACATGTTCTCTCTTTAATAATTGTATTCAGATAAGCAGTAGGTATTTAGGGAAGTTCGAGCGAGTGATATGTCGCTGCGGACTACCGTCTCTATTACTCAACTCACGATGGTAACATAGCTATGAGCGACAGTTCTACAGGTGTCCACGGTGGGCAAACGGACAGGACGACTGTAAGTTCTTAAGGTGGACAAACAGTTCGGCCAACTCTACGGTATCCCAAACGGAAAATGTTGGTCGACGTTCGACGGTATCCTTACCGGAGAACTTTGCTCAGGGTTCGACGACATCCTAACCGTACAATGTTGCTCAGGGTTCGACGATGTCCCAACCAGACAACGTCCCTCGTGACATGCATCTACATTTTAAAAAGAATATTGCATTATTTTGCTTTTACTTTTAACATGTTATTTTTACTTTTTTATGGGTTTCTTGTTGATCATTATTAACTGAGGTGTATATTCTCTTTTGTACTATTATGAAGGGGTTTTTTTGGTTTTGAAATATCTAATGTGTAACCAGTGAAGTTTTGTTATAAATAGCACAATTGTTGCGCGTCAGATTGGTTAATTATCTTGAGAAAACTGCAAATCAGTTGTATAAACCAATCAACTAAATAACTTATCCAAAACAAGGATAGAATAGACATTTATCCAGCATCAACTGTTTTTCAAATGCACAAACTAAACAACCAACCAACTTATCTGGATAAGCTGCTGATCAACAGATTATCAGAATAAGCTGTTTATTTAGATAAGTTGGATAAGCTGCAACTGCCCCAAACAGAACCTTAGTGAAATTAGTTTTACAAATGAAAGATCTCCTAGTATTAAAAACTTCTGAAACGGATGTAGGGATNCAAAACCACAAGTGGTTCCAAAACTAGAAAATACATAAAAGTACAATAGAGATATAAAGAAAAAGCCTAAAAATGCTTAAATACAAAGTATCAGGTAGCTAGAGAGCAACCTAATTTTGTTTTGCCTCTGCCTCTGTTTCTAAGGAAGGAACAAGCTAATAAGTTGGTAAGATGATTGTCATTGCTAGTAGTAACCAATGTATCATCCAATATGTTCCCTAGCTGGAGTCGGCCTCCATTTTTCTTCTTCCTCCTGGAATATACCTGTCATTCCTCTTCCAACGATTGACTCACTTGATCTTGGTCTAAAGTGTGCTGAAGATATGCAGATTGTTAAACATTGGAAGCAATGACATGTTGTACCGGCTGATCTGGTATTGGATCAAAGGAGCACTTTCATGTGTCTTGGCATGTAAGTGAGTCTTCTTCAATAACAGTGGGTAGTATAAACACAACTGGATCTGTAGCTGTAGTATGCTATTCTTCTTCAGAAACTGCGGTGTTGGGAAGAGGATCGAGTTGCATCTTCTCAGCAAGGATAATAGGTGGTTGTTCTTTAGTGATATTCAGCCTTAGATGAGGATGCAAACGATAACAAATAGTAGAGCTGTGGCCAAACATACTACAATGAGAGCAATAAGGAGGGTGTAGTTCGATTTCAACCTTTTGTCAATATCCGTTGTGAGTGGTTCCAATCCACACCTCATCCGGAGCAGGTTAAGTGATATCCCTCTCAACTAACACAAGCCGCAGAGGGTCTGGTGACAGCAAGCATAGGACTATTAACCCTGAGAGGCTTACCGTAAGCAGTTGCTAGGAGTAGATAATTTCCAAATTGAATAGATGTAATTTTAACCCCGAAAATTTTATCTGAACTGGAATGATAGAGGAATCCGCCTTTGGGTCGAAACTAACAGTCCATTTCAGAATTTTCATATTATGGTTGTCGATCTTGATAACTTTCTGAGAAAAGATGCGGGTATAATCAACATCACGAGACAACTAAATCAGTGTATGTTTACCGTCAAGTAAATCAACATTCTTACTGCCAATTAGCTTCATAGTCTCAAACTCTTTCCGAATGATCTCCGATTTTGGGTTACCATAAAGAAATTT
>JXCR01102155.1:0-18739 GCA_002079205.1 Phalaenopsis hybrid cultivar
TATATATATATATATATATATATATATATATATATATATATATATGTATGTATATATATTAACATCTCTAAATAGAGTAGGCCAATAAAATTCAGATTGCAGAATTTTATGAATAGTTCTATCATTCCCAAAATGTCCTCTGAATTTAGAATCATGACATTTTTGAATAATTTCCTGAATTTCTTTATAAGACGCACATCATCTCATCATTGAGTCTTTACATTGCTTATATAAATAAGGATCATCCCAAAAATAAGATATTATATCATGAATGAATTTCTTTTCCTGTTATTTTGTTAATCCATATGGTAAAATACCACTAAACAATATAATTTACAATATCAGCATACCAAGGTCTTTCTCATCCTTTTACAACATAAAGTTGTTCATCAGAAAAAGTTTCATTAATTTCTTTTTCCATGTCAAGCATTTCTTCTTGTTCTAGCCTAGACAAATGATTAACAATTTGATTATCAATCCCTTTCCTATCGACTACCACAATATCAAACTCTTGCATCAGAAGAACCCATCTAATTAATCTTGGTTTAGCTTCCTTCTTTTGCATCAAATATTTAATAGTCGAATGGTTAGTATGCACAACACATTTAGCTCCATTCAAATATGATCTAAACTTATCAAAAACATACAAAATAGCTAATAACACTCTTTCAATGGTAGCTTAATTAATTTGAGAATCATTAAGAGTCTTACTAGCATAGTATTTAACTTTAAAAAGTTGTTGACCTCATTTTTGGTTGAGGTCTAGTCTTTCCCTTTAGTAGCTTAAGGTCTAGCCATAGGAATTCCTATTGACTATTCTTAGAGAACTAGAAAAGGACTCACAATTAGAAATTTTAAACTCTTCCTTACTCAACTTGAAGTTTCACATATTGGTCCTAACCTCTAGCACTTCATAGGTGAGGTCATTATGGGGGAGCTCAAGGAGAGTTCCTATAGGACTGTTTAACCTTAGGGTTGACCATGGGTGTTGGTCTAGAGCTGAGGCACTCACTTCACTCACAATCACTCACTACCTTTAACCTAGAATTTCCTGACTTTGGTCCCTTGAGCCTTTGGGAAACTCATGTAGATGGTCCCCTAAACCTACTAGCCCTAGGCTAGGGCTTAGCTAAAACCAGTACATAGAGGACCCAAATGGCGTTTCCATTGGTTTATGGCTTACTTTTGGTGGTTAGTTCCTCAATTTTACCGAAAATACTCAGCCTGGCCTTTTGTCCCTAAACCTACCCAAATTACCTAAGTACTCTTGAAACCCTAAATTTGGTCAAAATTCTCAAATTTATCCAAAATACCAAAACTTGTGCAAAAAATCATCTCAAACTTTTTGAAAATACCCAAATTGCCCAAAATCACCGAAAATTGCAAAATTACCAAAATACCCCTCCTTAGCCCAAAATTCAAAAAATTCCAATAAAATCCCAAAAATTTCGAAAATATTTCAAATATTCCCAATTTCATTTGTCTTAACTACCACATGATCTAATTTGGCCAAATTGACCATCATTGATTAAAACCCCTAAATTACCTTTCAAGGCCCAAATTTCCCCAAATTCAACTCAAATGTCCATCAATTTGATCCCAATCTCCATAAATTTCAATCCCAAACTCAAATTTGCTCTCAATGTGACCAAAATAAGCAAAATCCAAGCTCAATTGGCCATGCTTTGAGCCCCATTTTGATATAGGTCAAAACCCCAATTTTGGGCACATGGCCTAATCTCACCAAATTGAATCCATAGGCCCTTAAATTGGCCATGGTTTATGTTGAAAACTCTTTATAAAATTCCTACACATACAAATTGACCATACATTAGCCTTGGTGAAGTCTTAATTTCATTTAATTTCAACCTAGGTCAAAAGCCCCAAATTTTGCCCAAAATTTTGCCCCAAATTTTGCCCCAAATTGGCTATGCCTCTAAATTTCACCAAATTGATTGCCTTAGCTCCAAAATTTCCATTCCATTAATTCATGAAAAATCTTTATAACATCTCCCTTGATCATTTATACCATTCAATTGAGCCAAATTCCAAGTCTAGCCCAGTCTAGACTCAAGTCTAGCCCAACATGCCCAAATTGACCAAATCTCCAAAATCCTTCAAATTGACCCTCCAATTGAACTCAAAACCCTTTTCATCCTTCACCAAAAATGTTCATTACAATCAACTACATCAAGTGCATCAATTAATTGGGCTCAAGGACATGCATAGCCAAACCCAAACCCAAGTTTTGGTCATTTTCACCTACTTGGACCCATGCACTAAATGTGGCCTAACCACTCGAAAGTCACAAAATAAATGACTCCTCAGCCATTTGTTGTACCCTAGTGACCAAGCTAAACCTCATAAAACCACCTAAGCTAAGACATGGACCAAAGGTCCCCTAAATCAAGGGATTTTGATTCCATATTTGCTTAAGCCTTGGATATTTATGCCAAAACTAAACCTCAACTCATTTAATTGCTGTAACATATTCTCCTTAATTCCCTGAGCTCCTAACCACCTCCCCCTGCCATGGCCGACCTGCCTAGTCACTGGAGAAGCAAAAAATTGAGGGCCACCTCCTCTTAAACTTCACCCAATTCAAACCTAGAGGCCACCTCACCCAAATGAGATGTTGGAGCCTCTCTGCCCTCCACCTAAGCACCACATTGCACCCCCAATTGGCCATGATAGCCACCCCTCAGCCATTTTTATAAAAGCTCACCTCCACGGCCATGGAGGGGGTGCTGAAATTTTCTTACAGAGAGCTTCCCAAATCACTCACAGAGCTTCTTTGAGACCTCCTTAGTGCAATCCAACCAGCTTCCCCCACTGATCCCCACTGTGGAAGCTCAATTTTGAGCTCAAACTTTTGTCTAAAACCAGGACAAAGCTCAATCCACCTCCACAGTCCACCAAACTTAAATTACTTGTACCCACACCTTCATAACACTGAAAGAAGAAAAAGTCCCATCAAATCCCCCTTCCACAGAGCCCTTAGTATAGACTTTGATCAACACCTGAAATCGAGCTTGGTCAAAATCATACCTAGACCTTACATTACAATAAGAGGCTCAATCTCTAGCCTCCTTGGACTCCAACAAACGTGTCAAGCATCTTTTATTGAAGCTTCCCTTCTCAGAGCAAAGGTATTGAACTCCTCCTCATCCCGTGCCTCTTTTGATTCTCCATTTGCTTGGGCTTAATTTCATGACATCTTAACCATATAGATATGTTCCTATAGTCTAAAAGAGAATTTAAAATAAAATTCATTCAATTTGGTTGAGAAATGAGGAAGATATCAAGCCTTGAAGATGGACGGTTCTCGGCCTAGGCCATTGGGGACGATGACGGAGCGCCATTCGATCAAGCATTTATCTGATGAACGGTCAAGATGAAGCCAGACAACACATCTTTACATGAACCGCGGGACGCGTGGCTGCTAGCATGGATGGTAACATCAAATGGGAGCGCGCCGCGTGGAGCTTCGGAGCTGCCTAGGATCCAGTCAGCGCTGCGCGTTTAAATAGATAAATAGGGATTTAAATAATTCAAAAAATACTCCCTAATTTCAAAAATCCATATCTTGGTGTAGAAAAATCACAAAAATAAAATAAAAATACTCTCTTGCTCAGTGAATAGAGGAGAACAATGTGGAAATAATTTGAAGTTCAATTGATGTATGTTTTATTTTTAATTAATTAAACACTATCTTGAGTCTTTTGATTCTCCATGCATATAGGCATTTCACCGTGGCTTGAATTTTTGACATGTTACAACCTCTATCAAGGGGAATCTTTTCTGATTTTTCCAAAGTCAGAGGAGACCTTTAGACAGAGATCCATATTTTTTAAGTTTATGCACATTATTTGCTTAAATTAATCATAATAATTAGCATGTTACTTAGGAAAATCCAAGAAAATTTTGGAAGGTTTACTATGACTAGAGAACCTTTAAGAAAATTTCTCATGAGTCAAGTCATTTAAAATGTACCTGATCTTCATAAACCCTAAATCACTAAGATAATTAGTTTTGGAAAATATAAACATCAAAATGACTTGATTTTTTATTTCCACTATTTTCTAAGATCCAGAGAACTCCCCATAAAAGTTGTAAAGCACTTTGAGTCCATTTGATGGCCTAAATTGATTTTTCAAGTTGAATATCTTTTTTGGCACTAAAATGATTTTTAATGCTCAAAATATAACAAAAAATTCTGAAAACTTGTTTTTGGAGTTCTCTGTGATCATGGAATTTTTATAAAAATAAAATGGTATTTAAAATGAAAACTTTATTTTTAGCCTATTTTTAAATATTTAAAATAATTAAAAATTCATAAAAATTATTAAAATAATAAAATTCATGAAAATATTCTAAATTAATTTCTAAGCACTTAGAAACAATTGGAATATTTTTCCTGATTTTATAAATAAAGATATGGTATTTTGAAGCTTAAAATAAATTTTAAAGGCTAAGAAATGGATTTCCACTAAAATAATTCCAATAAATCAAAGAAAAATAAAAAAAAATTATAAAATTTACTTCTGTGGGTTCTTTGACCTCAGGGAGATTTTTTTAAAAATGTAAAACTTAATTTTCCCCATTTAAAATATTTTATATTTAATAAATACCCCAGAACATAAAATAATTCTAATAATTCAAATAAAATTCAAAAAATCATGAATTTTTTTCCAAATGGCTCTTTAGTTTAGGTCTACCTTCAATAAAACTTTCAAGTGATTAGACTTCACCTTGGCCAAGTTAGCAAATTTTCTTTGAAAAATCCCATTTTTGTATGAAAATAATTATATAAATTAAATTAAATTTTGAAAAATTACATTTTCTCCTCTGATGTCTCAATTAACCTATTTTTGAGGTAGGATAAACATTTCAAAGTCATTTGATTTAAAGTTGACAAATTATGAAGTGTTAGAGCCTTAGGGGCAAAAGTATAATTTTAGGAATTTTGCCTTAATTAACATTTAGGCTTAATTCAAGGAGGGAAATGGGCAACCTCTGATCTTAATTAACTTGTTTGGAAGACTGAAATTAAAAGGGGATTAATTGGTAGAAACAAACCTCACTTTCTTAATTAAAAGGATAAATTAATAAACTTCTAAATTATTAAAATTTGGAAGTTTAACAACATTAAAAGAACCTAAGACTTAGGGGTATGACTTTTGAAGTCATTAATCAATCAATTTACTACCCGTATTTTAGGTTCAAATGAAATTCAAAATAATGAATCATGATCAGTTAAAATTTAACCTTTTCAAAACTAATTAAGACACTCACCAAGGTCTTAAGGGCTTGGTAGTGATCTAAGTTAAATCAAGACTGATTAAACGAGGATTAGAAAAGAAAACATAGCCAAAATTTAAGACCTTTAAAACACTACAAGCCCAATTAGGATTAAAATTTGGCTAAGTATTCCAATAACACTAGCTTGCCCTCTTTAAGGGTCTTCTCTCACATAATCTTCAAAATTAAATTACAAATGATAATTACCCTACTCTTAAGGATAATTAGGACATCAATGTTCATTGAGAATTAGGGTGTTCATAGGGTGAATTATTAATCAACACAATAAGTTTAAATGAGCTCAAGGCTTTTCACCAGGTGATAAGAAGGAAGCATGGACCTGCTTCTTCCTCCTAACCTATTTGGTACCTCAGAGGTCTACTAAACTTAATATGCTTTGCTTAACAAAATCATCCTTAATTAAACTCCTAAGGACACACCAAGATATGACATAGGGTTAGGAAAACTACCAAAACCTTACTTTTCTGCCTCTACATAAACTGCCCTCACATGCATTTTAAGTTTCAGGTAGTGGAACGAGAAGACTCGCCAGGTACGCTTTTTATAGTTTACAGTGCTCTTTTTTTAGTTTTTATACTTGCAAAACATGCATGATAAACAACGATGCCACCCTGCGTGAAAACTAAAACTATCAGGATAGCCACAAAACCAAAACCAAAACCAAAGTTAAAATCATCCAAGATAAAATTCACCTCCACAATATTCAAAATATAAAACAACTCAAATTTAATCACAAACATCACAAAAAACCATAATTGCAACTAAATTAAGATGTTTCTATCGGATGATCGAGAACCCCTTGGACGAGGTAACCTACGGTTGCTAACAAGGCTTCCCACGGTCTAAATGAAATTTTGGAACTCATTAAGGTTAGTTTAATAAATTTGGACTAAGTGAATCCAATAGAAAATAGTGGTGCTAGAATGAGGGAACCGTGGGATCCTAACTGGTGTCGCTATAATCAACTTTAACATCCCCCATAAAAATTTAAAGAACTTCAACCATAGGGCCACCTAATTTGACATCATAACTTGACACCCTAGAAAACTCAAGCTCGTTACAATGAGGAGCTTGGAGCTATCATGGTGGGCAGCACGACCATCTTCAACAGCAGAACATGACTTCACCAGCTAAACCAACCTCTTTCCTTAGAATTAAACAACAAAGCCAGAAGACTTTGAGGTTATTTTCCTGGTGCAACATAAATCCTCATCTCATCTTTAGGCATTTGTATAGCGCTGTTGTACAAAATAAGCCCTAACTCTTCTTATGATTCTGAGGTTATCGTTTGTCGCGACCTAAATCCTCACATCTTCCAAGCTATTTGTGTGATTGCTTCACACAAATGTAAGCCCTAAGTTAATAAAATTGGCAGAATGAAACACTTAAATTTTTCTCCTCAAAACTGAAACCAAACAATAAGATAAACTGGGAAGGCACCGAGGTTCTCCTCCGGATCTATGTCATTCCTTAGTCCTTCCTCCTTTGGATTCTATAATAAATGTCCTAAATTTGAACCATTCCCCTTTCACACCTCTTTGTCCAATTTCATTGAAAAGTCCTTTCCTTTGAATTCCTTGAAGATAACATTTCTTGATTTTTATTGAGAGTTTTCTTAGTGACTTTGGTCATTTAAGATGTAATTAACTATAGGGGCTTGACCTTATAGGAAGCTTTTCTCGAACCCGGCTTAATATAAATCCTATTTAATTTTTCATATTAAATAGGGGAAATTGTCAGCAAATAAAATGGTATCACAGACCAAACGGACGTCATGCCTTTCTTAGTTTATTTGATCGAGCCTCATCCCCAAGTCTTGTGTTTATCCTTCGGGATAGATACATGGTTTGAGGAATAGTGCTCTTTCATTTAAAATATGAAAAATATGAGGTCAGTTTGATTTCATACTTTTCTAAACTTAAATGTCCTTCCGAAGCGGGCAACGAGATTTCGATTCCGGTGACTGACAGCTTCTTACGGGCACTCCCCAAACCAAAATAGTGTCGACAAAATCTTGTCATATCTCTGCCCTAAAATAGCTCTAATTACATAATCACTAGCATCACACATTAATTCAAAGGTTTCTCCCAATCATGTGAAAAAATTATAGGAGGAGGGATCAATTTTTCCTTTAAAGTTTCAAAGGCTTTAAGGCAATCTTGATTAAATTCAAATTTTGTATCTTTTTCCAAAAGTTGGCATAAATGTTTAGTAATTTTTGAAAAATCTTTAAAATATCTCCTGTAAAATCCAGCATGTCCTAAAAAGCTCCTAGCTCTTCTTACTTTGGTAGGTGGAGCTAAGTTCGATACAACCTGTATTTTTGTAAGATCTACTTCCATGTCATTTTCTGAAATTTTATGCTCAAGAACAATTCCTCCAACCATAAATTGACATTTTTCCCAGTTCAATATGAGATTAGTCTTTTCACAACATTCCAATACTTTTTCTAAATGATTTAGACATATTTTGAATGAAGTTCCAAATACAGAAAAATCATCTATAAAAACTTAAATCCCTTTTTCAATCAAATCACTGAAAATTGCATCATACATCTTTAAAATTTTGCAGTTGCATTACATAATCCAAAAAGCATTCACTGAAAAGCAAAAGTTTCATAAGGACTAGTAAATGTTTTTTTTATCTTGATCCTCTGGAGTAATATGTATTTGATGAAAATTGGTATATCCATCTAGAAAACAAAAATATTTATGTCCAGCTAATCTATCCAACGTCTGGTCCAAAAAGGGTAGAGGAAAATGGTTCTTTCTGGTGACAGAATTTAATTTTCTATAATCTATGTAGATTCATCAACCAGTGACTTGTCTTGTTGATATTAATTCATTTTGATCATTTGTCCCGACAGTCACTCCTCCTTTCTATGGAACACAATGAATTGGACTAACCGAAGCACTGTCTGAAATATGATATATTATTCCAACATCTAAACATTTTAAAATTTCTTTCTTTACAACTTCTCTCATCATAGGATTTAATATCCTTTGAGGATCAACTCTTGCTTTATGTTGATCTTCTAATAAAATTCTATGCATACAAATTGAAGGATTGATTCTTTTAATATCAGCTAATGTCTATCCAAAGGCTTTCTTATATCTTTTCAAAGTTTCAAACAAATATTTTTCTTGCGTATCAGTTAATTCTGAGGACAATATAACAGGTAATGTTGATAAATCTCCTAAAAATACATACTTTAAATGTGTAAAAAGTGTTTTTAGTTCTAGTTCAGGAGGTTTCTAAATAGATGGAATCAAATTTTTGTTACCTTCTATAGGATCTAACATTTCAAATCTTTCCTGAACATAATCCATATCCACTTTACTCAATTCCATAGATTCATCTTGAATTTTATCCTCATCTTGATATTCCATATATTCCTTTTTAAATTCCCTTTCAGAAGTTTTCTTAAAATATTCATGGCTTACATATTCATTAATATCCATTCTGAAGCATTCAATCTCTTGCTCTTTTGCAGAGTATCTCATTGATTTTGCAATATTAAATGTAACATCTTGATCGCTAACTCTCATAATTAGTTCTCCTTTCTGCACATCTATCAAAGCTCTTCCAGTGGCTAGGAATGGTCTTCCTAAAATGATAGGAATTTCTTTATCTTCCTCCATATCTAATACAGTAAAGTCTACAAGAAAAATAAATTTATTGACTTTTACCAAAACATCTTCTATAACTCCTTTAGGATAGATAATCAAATAATCAGCTAACTGAAGAGTTACAGTTATAGGTGAAATATTTCCAATGCCCAACCTTCTGAAAATTGATAGCGACATAAGATTAATATTAGCTCCTAAATCACATAAAGCTTTTCCATCAAATCATTCGCCAATAGCACAAGAAATTGTAAAAATTCAAGGATCTTTAAGTTTTTTAGGAATCTTTTTCTGAATTATAGCGCTAAACTCTTCGCTGAGTGCAACCGTCTCATTATCTATAAAATTCATTTTCTTATTAAGTATATCTTTCATGAACTTCACATAGCTTGACATTTGTTCCAAAGCTTCAACAAATGGAATGTTTATTGTTAATTTCCTCAAAATTTCAAAAAATTTTGAAATTGATTTTCTCTATGTTTCTGCTTTAATCTTTGAGGAAATGGAGGTGGTAGTCTCTCTACAGTGATTTTCATTGGTTTAATAGGATTTTCTGCTTCAAAATGAAAATCTTCACCAAATTTTTTATTTTTCACTTCATCTTTTTCAACTTTAACTTCTTGTTGAACTCTATTTTCTAATTCTTTTCCGCTTCTCAATTGAATAGCTTTAATTAGCACTTTGTTCTGATCTTTAGGATTTACTTCAAAATTACTAGGCAATATTCCTGGAGGTTTATTGCTAAGTGCAGTAACAATGCATCCTAATTCATTTTCCATGTTTCTGATAGCATCTCCTTGACTTTGTAATTGACTACCCATTTGCAATATCAATTCTTCCATTGAGAGCTTTTTCTCCTTACTCTGTAAATTATTAAAATTTGGGGAGTAATATGGTTTATAAGCTTGATTCCCTTGATTCCTGAAGTTTCCCAATGGGTTTGCAATAGTGTTGTTTCCCCATTGCAGATCTGCAACATTAGAATTATTGTTACTCCAACTAAAGTTTGGATGATTCTTCCAACCAGGGTTGTAATAATTGGCATAAGGGTTATTAGAATGATTTTTTATTGCATTTAAAGTCTGATAAGAAGATTAAGATTTTATCATTTATCCCAATGAGTTTTCTTCAAGCACAGGTGCTATCTGAGAATAGTTCATTACATATTGATCTATCTTCTTTGATATAGCAGCTATTTGGGCAGCTAAAATAGACATAACATTAAAATCATGAACACTAGCTACTCTTTTTTGATTTACCCTTTCAGAGGGCCATTAAAATATATTCGTAGCAATCTCTTCAATTAATGAATATGCTTCATCGAATGATTTTGACATTAATGATCCACCAACAACAACGTCAATTATCGATCTAAGAGATCCAACCAACCCATTATAAAAAGTTTAAATTATTAACGAATCTGGCAACACATGGTGTGGACACTTTCTAAGGAGATATTTAAATTTTTCTCAGGCTTCATAAATTAATTCTCCTTTAAACTGACAAAAAGATGTGATATCATTTCTAAGCTTAGCAGTTTTTGAAGGTGGGAAATATTTAGATAAGAATTTTTGTGATAAATCTCCCCATGTTCTGTTATATTCATTTGCTAATGAGTTTAACGACATCTTAGCTTTATCCCTTAATGAAATAGGAAAAAGTCTAAGTTTGAAGACATCGTTTGACACTCCATCATATTTAAATGTAGCACACAATTCTAGAAAACTAGCAAGATGTAAATTAGGATCTTCATTAGGTGTTCCTCCAAACTGGTTGTTTTGAACCATTTGGATAATAACTGGTTTAAGCTCAAACGAATTGGTAGCTATGACAGGGGTTTGAATACTCAAATGAATTTCATTTGCTGTAGGATTAACATAATCTCTTAAAGGTCTTTAATGATGTTCATTTTCATTTCCAGCATTTTTTAAATTGCAAGCCATTTTTCGAAAATGATCTTTCTCTTTTTTATTGTTTTTTAATTTTTGTAACAGTTCTTTCTAACTCAGAATCATAAGATACTAAATTTTCAGATCTTACACTACACATAAACAAAATAAAACACATTTAAAAACAAGCTAACACACTTAAATAAGAAAATGTTTAAACTAAACTACAAACACTTTCTTTTTATTTTTTTTTGAAATAAAATAAACTAAAATACTAATATTTTTTGTTACTTCCCCGAAAACGGCGAAAAAAACTTGATGCAATGTGGGCGATTTAGTGTGAAAATTTTGCAAATATTTTTCAATATTACAAAATTACACACTGCAGATATATAATAAATATGCAATATAATCCCAACAAAAATTCTTTTTATGTAAATAATTTATCTTTTAAAACTCTTTTTAAACTGTCAAATCTTCTTTAATATCAATACAAGTATACGTATCACTCAAGTAATAAATGACTCTAATGGAGTCCTAGTATCGATCCCACAAGGAAGTTGAAAAATCCTAAAGTAAATTATGAAAATTATTTTATAAGAAAAACAAAAACAAAAGTAAAAGTAAAGTGTCATGTTGGAAAATTAAATACACAAGTGAATTCTAATTAAAATGCAGATGTAAAACTACAGAAATTAAACTACACTAAATACTAAACTTTCAAAAGTAAATTAACAAGAATTAAACAAAGTTTTTGTTTTGACTGAAAGTTCAAATTTAAGAAAGCATCATTCCCCTTTAAAATGAGTATATTGATTATGAAGAAATTGAAATCATTTGAAAATATATATAAAAATTATTTTGTGTTAAATAGGAGTAATCCTATTCTTTACCCTCTTCCGAGTGATATAAAGAACATTGACTAATCCAAAGTTTGGTACCTAATTCTATGGTTAGGTTGGGAGGATACCGGCTGCCACTCTAGAGCTCCCACTACTCCCTCCACTGAGGGCTAACAATCTCGCATTAGTTTTCAATCAACTGGACCAAATTGGGGATTTTAATCAGTCACCTTAAAATCTCCAATTCTGCATCCAACAAAGTATATTTCTCTATTTATTTACACCCAATCCCATGGATGACATACTCTCCCATGAAATCAAATGTGATTCTCCCTATGTTGTAGAAATTATATCTCATTTAAGAACATATGTCTCTGAACAAGTTTTAACATTTGAATTGGCCAAAACGAAAAGTAAATGAAGATCGGAGTTCAA
The DNA here is from genome assembly GCA_002079205.1 of Phalaenopsis hybrid cultivar. Taxonomy (NCBI): domain Eukaryota; kingdom Viridiplantae; phylum Streptophyta; class Magnoliopsida; order Asparagales; family Orchidaceae; genus Phalaenopsis; species Phalaenopsis hybrid cultivar. Next base: position 12,115 of record JXCR01102155.1, read on the forward strand.
ATCATCCCAAATTATTATCATTTAAAATCATGAAGAACAAAATCCTTTTTCACAAAACCATATCTCAAAGTACGGAGAAGGATAAAGAAGATTACTCAGAATTTATGAGAAGGATACGATAAAACACGGATTTCATATATAAAAATAAGTTTACAAAATAAAAGAAATAAAAAAACAACTTATCTCACAATCCTTTCCAAGCAAATCCCTAGAAGTTCTCTCCAAGTTTTTCTCTCTTTACAGTCACTCCCAATTCTCTCTTAGAAGTTTAATGAAGAAGAAATCTCTCACCTTCCCTCTCCTCTTACAACCTTAGAAGAAAATCTCTTCTCTCTCTATCTTTAACTCATGCCCCCTTTCTCTCACTCTCACGCCACACACACTTCAACTCTTTAAGTCTTCTTTTATTTTAGGCTGCCTCCTTTGGAAAAGAATTCAAATTTCCTTCTAAAATTCCCTTCAAAAGTCAACTCTTTTGAATTCAAAAGATGTGTGATTTGATCCAAGAGTCATATTCCTTCATAAAAGAACCTTCCAAAGTGTCTAGATGCATTGAATTACTCCAATTGGTGTATAGAATAAGTGTCCCTTTGAAAATTTGTCTCGAACCGCCTTAATTTAAAAAAAAATCATCCCTGGCGCATTATGCGTCGATCTAGCGCAACATGCGCTAGTTCTCTGAATTTTGGCGCATCATGTGTCGATCTGACGCATCATGCGCCAGAATCCCAAAATTCACTGTTTTGGCTCCAAATTTTATTCTTTTTACCATTTTTGCTCGAAATGCCTAAAAATAATATACCTGCAACAAAAACACAAAAATACCCTTCTTTAAATTGTAATATCACCAAAAATAAGCATAAAATAAGTACTTAAAATAGTATATTATTTTTGCGTATCAAGTTCCATAGAAATGAAGAAATTTTACAACAATAAAAGTCCTATTGGGAAGCATATGATTCAAAGAGTTGAATCATTTGTTGAATTTAGGGGTGGAAGAAGCGACATACCATCTACATTAGCAGCAGGGGCATCTACTTCTCGCCCTACATCACGAGAAAACATTATGGACCGACTCATGATTCAACTATTGGATATAATAAATATTCAAAATCAGATTGGAGAGATTGGAGTGAGAAATGCTTATAATGATGAGTATAAGTAGAGGAGGGTTCAACATGATATCTCTTTTGAGGAAGTTATGGTGAGATATCTTAGGGGTGAACCCAATGTGGAATTTCCTACTTGCCCCAGCTTCACTCCTTATGCTCCTATTCATGATGAAGAAGCAGAAGAAAAGGAAGAAGAAGATGATGATGAGGAAGGCAATGAAGTTTGATATTTTCTGGAGTTAGTTTATTTGTTTTGTTTAGTTATTTGTTTTTTTGTATGTTGTTTAGATTTTATTTGGTTGAAATTTGAAACTGTAGTAGTAAAAAGTTTTATTTTTGTGTTGTGGATTTAAAATTGTAATTGTAATAGTAGATTTTTACTTTTTCTTCATTTTTAATATTTTCAATTTTTTGTTTCTTTTTTTAAATCTCAGCAAATTCTTTACAATATATTATGTCTCATTTAATGCTTTAAAGCCTGTATGTATTTTTAAAGTTAGTACATGTAGTATACTAGAGCCCAATTTCATAGTCAGAAATCCTCTACAGGTTAGTTTTTATTTTCATGCATTTATTGTTTTCTCTAAACAACTGAATTTTGTACTAAAACATTTTTAAAATACTTAAAAACTTAAGTTTGAGGGAAAGAAAAATTTCATTTAAAAGAAGAAGTAAACTAAATTTTATTTGTCCTTAAGTAACCATATTTTTAAAATTAATTTAACAGGACCTGGGATGTTAAGACTTAACTTAAAATAACTATACTTAAGTTTATGTATATTATGGTAAATTTAGGTAAATTTTTTTAATAATGAATGTCAATTCTAAAGTTAAGATATTTGGTATGATAAGATAAGACTAAGTTTTTCTATTTAAAGTAGAGAAAATTGTATTTTTGAAGTGTTAAGGATTTTAGAGTTTTATGTAAGAAGAAAAGAATGAAACTTCATGAAAATCATAAACTAATATGAATTTAGAAAGTGAAGAAAGGTAAGGAGTTTTGACTTTAAGAAGATGATAGTGAAGTTCAAAACTATTAAAGGCTATTCAGATATAATAATTCTCACTTGAAAAAGAAAATGAAAATAATGGATTGAAAAGATCTAAAAGAAAAAAAAGAGAAAAAGAAAAGGAAAGAAAAAGAAAAATAAAAGAAAAGAAAAATAAGTGAGGAGAAGTTTGAGGAGATGCCTAATAAAAAATTGGCTTCACTTGAATCTGCTTAAGGAAAAAGTTTTATTACATTTTCTAAACTTATATTGGATTATTAGTAGCATTATTTGTAAACTTTTCCTGAAGTTCTTTTTCATATGAATATTCTAAATATCCTTGATATGACAAATTGCAATTCTTCTTAAATAAATAGAGATTCAAAAATCTTAAAATTGACCACTGAGTACTCTTAGACTTAGAATTTGAATCTAAGTTATTAAAGGTTTTTCTTAAATTTGACTATTTTATTTATTGAACTAAAGTATGGAAGTTATAAGTTAGTCTCTATCCTAAGTCATATGGTTTATATAATAAGAGTCTCACTTGAGGACAAGTAACATTTAAGTTTGGGGGATTTTGATACACCACAATAATATGTTATTTTAAGTATATATTTTATGCTTATTTTTGGTGATATTGCACTTTAAATAAGGGTATTTTCATATTTTGTTGCAGGTATATCAATTTTAGGCATTTGGAACAAAAGTAGCAAAAAAGATGAAATTTAGAGCCAAAGCAACGAAGTTTCAAATTTTGGTGCATGATGCTCCAGATTAGCGCATGATGCTCCTATTTGGTGCCAGATGTATTGGATTGGAGTTATATGCACCAAAACTCATGCGGTCTTCAGCAAGCTGGCGCATGATGTTCCCTATTGGTGTCAGATGCACCATTTGACAGAGAGGTGGCAGATGATGCGCCAAATTTTGAGCCAGATGCGTCAAGGATAACTTTTTGGGGATTAAGTCGGTTCGAGATGAATTTTGCATGAATTTTCAAAGGGACACTTGTTCTAAACACCCCTTAGAGTAATTCAATGCATATGGATGAAGGTTTTTTTATGAAAGGATATGTCTCATGGATCAATGAACATGTCCTCAGAATTCAAAATAGTTGACTTTTGGAAAGAATTTTGGGGAGAATTTTGAATTCGTTTTGAAAGAAGGTAGCCTTTGATAAAAGAGAGGGAAGTGTAGGGCTTGAAGAGAGAGGAGTTTTGGTCGTGAGGTGTGTGGCGTGTTCTAAGTAGTCTTCTTTATCTTTCCCCCTACTTTGAGATATTATTTTGTGAAGAATTGAGTTTGTTTTAAATGGTGTTTAATGTCAATAATTTGTGATGATTTGAACTCCGATCTTCATTTACTTTTCGATCTGACCAATTGAAATGTTAAAATGTGTTGAGAAACATATGTTCCGAAAGGGCTATGATTTCTATAACATGGGCATAATCACATTTAAATTCATGGGAGAGTATTTCATCCATGGAGTTGGGTGCAAATAAATAAGGAAATATATTTTGTTGGATGCAGAATTGGAGATTTTAAGGTGACATATTAAAATCCCCAATTTAGTCTAGTTGATTGGAAACTGGTGTGAGATTGTTAGCCCTCAGGGGAGGGAGTAGTGGGGCTCTAGAGTGGTAGCCGGTATCCTCCCAGCCTAACCACAGAATTATGGACTAAACTCTGGATTAGTCAATGTTCTTTATATACTCGGAAGAGGGTAAAGAATAGGATTGCTCCTATTTGGCACAAAATAAATTTTATATTAATTTTCAAATGATTTTAATTTATTCACAATCTATATACTCATTATAAAGGGGAAGGATGCTTTCTTAAATTTAAAATTTTTGTCACAACATCTTAGTTTTAATTTTCTTAAATTTACTTTTAAAAATTTAGCATTTAGTTTAGTTAACTTTATCTTTCAACTGCATTATAATTAGCATTCACTTGTTACTTAATATTCAAACTTCACACTTTACTTTTTGTATTTTTAAAATTGTGATTTACATTTCAATCTTATGAACTTATTTACAGTCATTTCCAACCTCCCTGTGGGATCAATATCTAGGACTTCATTAGAGCCCTTGAATGATACGTATACTTGCATTATTTTTAAAGGGGATTTGACAGTTTAACGATTTTTAAAAGATAAAACTATTTTAATTGAATTTATTTTTTTGGGATTAATTTGCATATTTGCTATTGTACCTACTGTGTGTATTTTGTAATATTAAAAAATATTTTCAAAATTAACACACTAAATCCATACTACATCAGGGGTCTTTAGGGAATTTAAGAAAATTTAAGGTATTTTGGTCAACTTGAGTGATTTGAAATGATTTTAAAAGATTTTTGAAGAGATTTTGAGAATTTGGGTAATTTTGGGAATTTTTGGAAAATTTGGAGTTTAGGGGCAATTTGATAATTTTGTGAAGTTTGGAGCTAAAAGGGTCAAAATTGGGAATTTGACAAAATTGTGATTGATTGAGAATGTTAATCTCGGGAGCCATAGGACCAAGGGAACTCCCATTATGGATCCTTCATGTGTCGGTCTTAGCTAAACCCTAGCCCTTAGGGGCTATCCACATGAGTTTCCAATATAGTAAGGGATCAAGCTAGACATGTTTGGGTTAGGGTTTAGGTTGTGAGTTCAAGTGCAAGTGTCTATGTGTAGACCTGACCAAGAACACACCACCTAGGGTTAACCCTAAGGCTAAACAGTCCTATGGGGACTCCTCTTAAGCTTCCCCATATTGGTCCCACCTACTACGTGCTAGAGGTTAGAACCAACATGTGGAACTTCAAGATGAGCAAAGAAGAGTTTAGAATTTCTATTGGTGAGGGTTTCATCACTTGTCCTATTGGAATAGTCAACGGGAAAGTTCTATTGCTAGATCCTAGGCTTCTAAGGAAGAAACTAGACCTCAACCAAAAGTAAAGTCAACAGGGTCTAGGTTAGGTCTAATGTGGGTTTGACATAAGGCTTAGGGTATTAGGTCTAATGTTGATTAGATATAAGATTTAGGGTTTAAGTCTAATGTTGATTAGAGCTAGGGTTTCGGTTAGGTCTGATCCCATGGTTATAGATGTGTAAAATTAATAAAGTTGACTCCGCATTGCAGCGACGCCAACAACTTGATTCATTATTTATAAATAAGAAATTGAAGCAATTTATTTTGGAATTATACGCAAGTATATGTATCACTATCAAGTAATACAAAACTTTCTATTTTAGCCGCAAATATCGATCCCATGAGGAAGGTGTAAATTTGTAATGAAAATTTAAATCAGGAAATTCACAACAATAAAAAAAATCTACTACACTAATTTCAAATGTTTAGGGTGCTATCAAAACTAAATTACCAACTACTAGTGAAATTGTAAAGCAAAGCTAAGAAATAACTACCAAACTATATTTTTGTGACGAAGTTATCAAATATGAGAAAGCATCTTTCTCACTACAATGAGAAAATCAGGGCAGGGTGTCCTAATCCACCAGTCGTTTGACCCAGAGAAATAGAACGAATGTTCTTATAGATTATAGAGCCAAAATCTAAGTTGCCCATCTTTTAGATAAAAAAGTTCAGGATAACTCTATCCTTAGTAACTTTGTTATGGTGGTTCGTAGGTATCATTATGATAGATATAAAGTAATGTCAGACTTTAGATACTACATTTAACATAAAAGCAGGGAAGTTTACCTTAACATTATTATTCACCTTCTAAGATCCTCTTCCATCAGTAAGAAATGAAATGACTTCATATAGAACCTCATTTGTAGCAGAGAATGTGTTGTACTTACAGTGAAATGCTCCCCGACAATGACACCAAAAACTTAATCTGTTGGTTATAGATGTGTAAAATTAATAAAGTTGACTCCGCTTTGCAGCGATGCTAAAAACTTGATTCATTATTTATGAATAAGAAATCGAAGCAATTTATGTTGGGATTCTATGCAAGTATACTTATCGTTATCAAGTAATACAATACTTTTTGTTTTAGCCCCAAATATTGATCCCACGATGAAGGTGTAAATTCGTAATGGAAATTTAAATCAGGAAATTCACAACAATAAAGAAAATCTACTACACCAATTTCAAATGTTAAGGGTGTTATCAGAACTAAATTACCAACTACTAGCAAAATTGTAAAGAAAAACTAAGCAATAACTATCAAACTATATATTTGTGACGAAGTTATCAAATATGGAAAGCATCTTTCCCACTACAATGAGTTTTTGGTTAAATGAGAGAGATAAATGATTTTAATATGTATTGTGTCAAATAAGAGAAATTTTTACTCTCTACCCTTAGTCAAGTGTTTTAGAGAATCATTGGCTAATCTTATGATTAGTCTCTAAATCTGTGGTTAGGCTGGGAGGATACTGGCTCTCACTCCAGATCTCCCACTTCCCTTCCACTGAAAGCTAACTCTCACATTAGCTCTTAAATACTAAGACCAAATTGGGGATTTTAGTCTATCACCCTAGAATCTCCAATTCTTTGCCCAGTAATA
>JXCR01102157.1:10774-39652 GCA_002079205.1 Phalaenopsis hybrid cultivar
TATATACATATATATATATATATATATATATATATAAACATGTGATCAGTGTCAGAGAGTAGGTAATAATTCAAAAATAAATGAAATGCCACTAAATTTTAATTTGAAAATTGAAAATTTTTATGCATGGATTAGATTTTATGGGACAATTTATACATTCATTCTAAAATATTTATATATTAATTGTAGTGAATTATGTTTCAAAATGGATTAAAGCAATCATTTTATCTTGATGTGATGCTCGGAGTGTTTCAAAATTTTTAATTAAAAATATTTTTACAAGATATGGAATGCTAAGAGTAATCATTAACGATGGAGGATCTCATTTTAGAAATGCAACAATTATAAGAATAGAGGAAAAAAAAATCATCTAATATATTAAATCACAACTGCTTATCATCCCAAGACTAGTGATTTAGCAGAAATATCTAATCGTGAAGTTAAGTGAATTTTAGAAAAAAAGTGTTAATCCTAATTAAATTGATTGGTCTATGAGATTAGATATTGCATTATGGGCATACATGACAATCTATAAGACATCTATAGGAATGTCCCCATATAGATTAATTTTTGGGAAGACTTGTCACTTGCTAGTTGATTTGGGGCATAAAGCTTATTGAGCGATAAAAGAATTCAATTTCAATTTGAAAGATACTAGTGAAAAAAGATTATTGCAATTGAATGAGCTTGAGGAAATTAGGAATGAATCTTACGATAATGCTAGGATATTTAAGGAAAAGATGAAAGAATGACATGATTGGAAGATAATAAAAAGATAATTTGAACCTGGACATGAAGTTTTATTATATAATGCAGGAGTGACATTATTTCCTGAAAAATTAAAGTCTAGGTGGAAAGGGCCATTCAAAGTTATAAAAGTCTATCTTTATGGGGTAGTTAATATTGAAGACCCCAAGACTGCAAGAATATTTAAAGTGAATGGGCACATATTGAAATCATATTTTGATGGACAAAGACCAACTTTTAAAGAGAATGTGATGTTGGTCAACCAGAATAAGACTGGGAATGTCGGGCTGACAACATTAAATCAATCACTTTTTGGGAGGCAATCCATATTTATCGTTGTTTAGTTTACTTTTGAGTTTGTTTTGTTTGAAATATTTCACATATATTTATGTTTAAGTCTTTATGTAGTCTGTGTATTTGATAAAATATTAAAAAACATCTTTTCTTGCCTAATTTTATAAAAAAAATTAAGAATTTAAATGATTGAAATTAAAAACAGCGAAGATTTTGGAACTGGCGCATGTTGCTCCAGATTGGCGCATGATGCGCTGAATTCTAGAGAGCTAGCGCATGATGTGCCGCGGTACTGAAAATGATTAAAACGTGTCAAATGACGATTTTTTGTGGTTTCTTCTTCATATAACTCCTAAAAAACCGACTCCAAAACATATTTTAGGGGGCAAAATGAAGGAAGTGTCACTACTTTTCAAATCCTATGGCTCCTCACTCTAAAAATTTCACTAGATTTGAAACTTTCAACCATAGAAAGTTTGTCAGTTTTGATGCGCAGAAGTTGCATGATTGAGTTCCAGTGAAGAGGCTTATTAAAAAAAGAGGATTTGTGAATCGAGGATTCAACACGCCGAATACTAGAGTGGAAGAGACTATTTCATAGAGGCGTTGAGAAGTTCTTTACTAAATTACTGCAGCTGTTGTTGTTCCTGAAGTAAAATAATTTTATGCAAATATTCATAGGATTAACGAAGAAATGATCTACGTGTGAGGTAGGTTTGTGCAATTCACTCCTTCAATAATAAACGTGATGTTTATGATTGAGAATGTTCCTATCTGCCATTATGAAAATTTTACCCCTACGAGAGATAATATAACAAACTCTATCGCTACCTTACTGATGAAAATGTAAATTGTGAACCAGAGATAATATAAATGTAAGTTTTCCCTCATCATTTTTAAATCCAGTTTCAAAAGTCTGGCACTTCTTCATTGCATCGATATTATTGCCTACCATGAAAATTAGTAAGGTAACTAAGAAGAGTGTCATTCTGAACTACAGTATTCAAACTAGAAAACCTGTTGATGTTGGAGCTATTATTGTGAAATCGGTTTTGGGTTTGATTGTCAATGGATCTGCAACTGGACTTGGACATCCATCCACTATTTTTCTACTGTGTAGTCAATCACAAGTACCATGTGGAAGTTAAGAAAAAGTGCTTCTTCCTTGGAAGCTGATGGATCCAGAAGTCTATGCAACTGTATTGAAATGGGAGATGAAAATGATATGAATGTGTGATGAATCAAGATCTCAGAATTCATCACCTGTTCAGCCCCACTACAACTTGAGGCGCTTTTGAAGAAGATCAAGAAGATTGAAAAAGAGGTGCAGAATCTCATGCATGTGATTGAGAATATTACTGAAATTTTGGATCATCTGGATTAGAGACTAAAGGAACATTTTGAACATACTGGGCGTATTGAAGATGTTTTGGTACGTATGTTTAAGAAACATTCTTGGATTGAGGAGGAAAATTCAACTAATAATTTCCATTTTGACCCTTTTACAACTTGTATGTGCATTACCAATCTATGGGAGATATTCAAGAGGATGATGGTGAAGAAGATGTTTGAACATAATCTATGCACGGAAATTCTATTTAGTATTACTATTTTTAATTATTTTGTTGCGTTGGATTACATTTCCTCTCTATTGTTGAACACTATCTATATTTATGTTTTGAATTTTGATAATTAGATTTCAGTGTTAGGATGTTGGTTTGCTTTAGAACACTGAATTTGATGTTTGTTGGCTTGAAAATATTAGTTTGTAATAGGTGGATTTTATATATAAATGTGAGTTTTGTGTTGTTTGTGAAAGTTTGGTGTTAATGTGATGTTTAATTATGCTTAGAATGGTTTATTTGAGTCAAATAGAGGTTGACATAAAGCAGTATGAAGCATATTTCCATAGAAACCAAAATCTAGTAAATTTAAGTTGTGGTGCATGATGTGCCAATTTACAGAGCCTTGGCGCATGATGCGCTAGATTGGCGCATGATGCGCCAGATTGGCGCATGATGCACCAAAGGTCCAAACATGTCAGATAGCATATAAAACCACAAAATCGCACAAGCAAACTCCATTTTTGCTGCTTAAGTTGTCAGTTACCTCAAGACCTTGGTCTAGAGCATCACATTGTGTGCGAAAAAGAAGGATTCAAAGACTAAAAACCATAGATTTCATCTTCGCTTGGTAAGAGCTTCACTTTAACTTAGAAATTTTTTATTTTTACCATGGATTTGGGAGATCCAAAATTTGGGATTTTTGATGAAAAAATTTAAAGAAAACTCATGGTGAAAAGTTTTTTACCAAAAAATCTTGCTTGAAGAGTTAGATTTTTAATTTAGCAATTTATTTAGAATTATTTAGATTTTCGTAGAATTTTTAAATGGCTCCCCGAATTAAGAGAGGAAGGCCATCCAAAGATTTTGATGTACGAAGATTTGTTAGTTTCAAAGTCAAACACAGTTACAATACTCAAATGGAGATAAGAAGAATGATCCAAGAATGGGTGTTTGTAAACTCGAGCGGCGAGATCGATATTGATTCTCACCAGAAACTAGGAAAGATTCTACTACTTCACTATCGTAGCAATTGTCCTGATGGTTTGGGAGTTTTATTGAAACCTGAGGTTCACTAATGAAGATCACATCCTAGTTAAAGGTAAACAAGTTGAATCTACTGCTGATTGGATCAACACTTTTTATGGGTTGAGGGGTGTATTTTTTGATGAATACGTGACCAAAGGAAAATATTTTGAGATTTTAATACCTATTTTACACTGATTTTGATGATATTGCACTTTAAACAAGGGTATTTTTGATGTTTTATTGCAGGTATGATGAATTATGGTCATTGGAGCAAAAAGAAACAAAAAACGGTGCAATTTGGAGCAAAAACAAGCAAGAAATGAAATTTTGCCCTGTCACCTTTCGATAAGTCTTTCGATGTTTAATCTCGTTTACACTTCTTGCATATTTTTGAATTAGATTACACTTTAAAAGAAGGTTGTTTTTATGCTTATTTTGTAGGGATATTTGTTAGGAACACAACACAACTGAAACGGAGCTAAAACAGAGCCAAAATGGGGCCGACGGTGAGATTTACCCGAGAGGATCAAAAAACAACAGAAAAGCTCGCCGACAATGCCTTCGAGCCCGCCGACAGCGCCCAGATGAATATGGACCACTTTTGGCGGTTATGGGCTGAAATTCAATGTATTTGGATGCTTTTTGGAAGGGTGCTTGTGGAAACTCTTCAAACTTCATCCCTACACTTTAAAATAACAAATTTAGGTTAGAAAAAGGGGGATTTTTGTGAGAGGAATGTTAGGAAATGTGTGGAGAAAGTTTAGGTTTCTTAGAATAGGAGTAGAAATGTAGATTTCTATCCTTTTGGAGAGATTGGAGAGGGGATTTTGAGAGAAATTGTAAGGAGATGTTCTAGCATTGCATCGAGACTTTGTGGGAGAGATTTTCTTCTTTCTTTCAAGGGAAAAAGCTAAGTATTGTGTTCTTCATTATCTTATGATTTTGTAAACACTTATCTAGTGGATTTGCTTTGGTTAAATGAAGTTTCCATTGTGTTTTCTTTGTGCTTTGTGATGGGCTTCTCTTACTCTCTCTTCTTGTTTGGAAATAATGACATGAGAATATTATGCCGTTGATTTCATTTTACTTTTCTTTTGTAATGAATATAGTTCATGTTTAGGATTTTTTGATGCATGTTAGAAGCAAATTTAATTATCAATGTGATGGTTTTTTACTTGCACTTTATTTACATTATAATAAAGGTATGTTGTAGTGTTAAAATTTGTTGTAATTGCATTAAGACCCGAGAGGGCTGTGTAATTCTCAATAAAGTAGAACCACATTCAGATTCAATGGGTGGTTAAGTTAATAGGAGTTGAATGCAAATAAATGGGGAAATATATTTTGATGGGCGTAGAATAGGAGAATTTTGGGTGACAAACTAAAATCCCTAATTTGGTCCTATTGTTTGAGTACTGAAGCAGAGATGTTAGCCCTCAGGTGAGGGGAACGTGGGAGCTCCGAAGTGAGAGCCGGTATCTTCCCAGCCTAGCCACGGATTCAGTAAACAAGCATAGGATTAGTCAGTGTTCTTTATGCCTGGACCAAAGGGTAAAGAATATGATTGCTCCTATTTGGCATATACAATATTTAATGCATCTCATTCTTTTATATTATCCAATTCATTACATAAGAATAGTAGTTTTAATATCTCAAAATTCTCCAAACCAATTCCTCCAAAAAGGGTTATCTTTAGAATTAATATTTGCATTTAGTTACATTTACTATCTTTACATTTAACACTTGCATTTAAGAGTATTTGCTAGATAAAACATCATTTTATTTGACATTCCAAACTAAGTACTAATTGTAGCAGACTAGGATTTGACTAAGGACCTCTTTTACCTCGCTTTCCTGTGGGATCGATAAACGGGACTCCACTAGAGCCCTGTATTACTTGAGCGATACGTATACTGTGTTTGAAATTGCGACTTTACAAAATTATTATAAAATAATAACTTTGGGTTCATAAATTTAAGCATATATAAAGTCACTATCAATACGCTACATTCATGATGAATGATTCATCACTGGATGAAGCGATTTCATTTTTTACTGATGGAAGAGGGGAGTGCAAGTTTAAGAATAACAAGATAGTTAACTTACCTGCTTCCATGTTGATTATTCAATCAAAAGTGTGTCACCACTTCATTTCTGCCAAACTATTACCAACAAATCATTTGATTGATGTTACAAAAGACAGAGTTGTACTAAACTATTGTATTCAGAACATGAAAACAATAGATGTTGGTGCACTTATAGTTCAACATGCACAAAGTATAGTTGGTAGTTCTACTGCTGGTGGTTTGGGATACCCTGCCCTAATTTTCAATCTATGTGAAAAATCAGGAGTAGAATCCCATATAAATGAAAAAAGATTATAGCCATAGAATCCAATTAGGAGGCATATGATTCAGAGAGTGGAATCTTTTGTTGAATCTAGAGGTGTAAAAAGGGATAAGCCCTCTACATCTGCTGCAGGGGAGTCTACTTCTCGATTTGCATCACTTGAAGGTATTATGGACCAATTGATAATTCAACAAATGAATATAGTTAATATTCAAACTTAGTTGGGAGAGATAGGAGCAAGAAATGCTTATAATGATGAATATCAATAGAGGAGAGTTTAACATGATATTGATTTTGAGAATCCTATGGTAAGACATCTTAGGGGTGAACCTAATGTAAACTTTCTTGCTTGCCCCATTTTCACTCCTTATGCTCGTGTTCATGAAGAAGAAGAAGAAGAAGAAGATTTAGATGACGATGAGGAAGGAGATCAGAATTGATTTTTATTAGTTTAATTTAGTGTGTTTTGATGTTTGTTTGTTATTTGTGAGTGTATTGTGATGTACTTTTATTTGGAACCTTTTGTAGTACAAACTTTTACGTTGTGTTGTGAACTAAATTTGTAATAGTAACTGTAGACTTTCATTTTTTCTGGCTTTTTAGTATTTTCAGTTTAGTTTTTTAGTTTTTGTATTTCTATTTTTAATTCTCAGCAAGTTCTTTAGAATATATTATGTTTTATTTAATGCTTTAAAGCATGTATGTAGTTTTACAGTTTATACCTGCAGTATACTGGAGCCCAGTTTCATAGTCAAAAATCCTCAACAGGTCAGTTTTTATTTTCATGCATTTACCGTTTTCTTTAACCTACTAAATTTTATACTAAAAATATTTTTAAAATCACTTAGAAACTTATGTTTGGGGGAAAGAAAATATTATTTTGAAAAGAAGTAAACTAAATTTTATTTGTCCTCAGTTAACTATATTTTTAAAAATTAATTTAACATGGCCTGGGATATTAAATTTAACTTTAAATGACTATAGTTCAGTTTATAAATATTGTGGTAAATTTACATAAAAAGTTTTTAATAATGAAGGTCAATTCTAAAATTAAATATATTTGGTATGATAGGATAAGACTATGTTTTTCTAGTTAAAGTACAAAAATTTGTATTTTTGAAGTGTTAAGAATTTTAGATTTTCATATAAGAAGAAAAGAATGAGACTTTATGAAAAATCATGAACTAATATGAATTTATAAAGGAAAAAATGTATAGAGTTTTAACTTTAAGAAGATGATAGTGAAGTTCAAAATCATTAAAGGCTATCCAGATATAGTAATCCTCATTTGAAAAAGAAAAAGAAAATAAATGATTGAAAAGATCCTAAAAGAAAAAAAAAAAGAAAAAAAAAAGAAAAAGAAAAAGAAAAGAAAAATAAGTGAGGAGAAGCTTGAGGAGATGTCTAATAAAAAATTAGCTTCACTTGAATCAACTTAAGAAAGAAGCTTCTTTACATTTTCTAAACTTATATTGGAGTATTAGTAGCATTCCTAGTAAAGTTTTTGTGAAATTTTACTTCATATGAATGTTCTAAATGTCCTTAATATGACAAATTGCGATTTTTCTTGAAATGAATAGAGATTCAAAAATCCTAAATTTGATTACTGAGTATTCCTAAACTTAGAGTTTGAATCTAAGTTATTAAAGGCTTTTCTTAAATTTTGTCATTCTATTTATTAAATTAAAGTATAGAAGTTGAAAGTTAATCTTATTCTAAGTCATATGCTTTTATGTAATAAAAGTGTCACTTGAGGACAAGTAACATTTAAGTTTGAGGGATTTTGATACACTAAAATAATATATTATTTTAAGTACATATCTTATGCTTAGTTTTTGTGATATTGCACTTTAAAGAAGGGTATTTTCATGTTTTTGTTGTAGGTATATTATTTTTAGGCATTTTGAGAAAAAATGACAAAAAAGATGAAATTTGGAGCCAAAACAACGATTTTTGGGATTCTGACGCATGATGCGCCAGATCGACGAATGATGCACCTTTTGACAAAGAACTAGCGCATGATGCATCAGATTGATGCATAATGTGCCAAAGACAACTTTTTGCAAATTAAGGCGGGTTGAGACAAGTTTTGCATGAATTTTCAAAGGGACACATGTTCTACACATCTATTAAAGTAATTCAATGCATCTAAACATTTTGGAAGGTTCTTTTATGAAGGGATATGTCTCTTGGATCAAATGACATATCTTTTGAATTCAAAAGAATTGACTTTTGGAGAGAATTTTGAATTCTTTTCAAAGGACGGAGCCCAAAAATAAAAGAGAAGACTTTAAGAGGGCTAAGGGAGGGACGAGCAAGGGAGAGAGAGAGAAGGTTAGCATGAGAGGTAAGAGGAGAGAAGAGGAGATTTTCTTCTAAGGTTGTAAGAGGAGAGGGAAGGTGAAAGATTTCTTCTTCATTACAATTCTAAGAGAGAATTGAGTGGGAATGTAAAGAGAGAAATGCTTGGAGAGAGCTTCTAGGGATTTTCTCGGGAAGGATTTTGAGATAAGTTGTGCCTTTTATTTCGTTTGTTTTGTAAACTTTTTTTTATATATGAAATCAGTGTTTTGTCTTATCCTTCTCATGAATTTTAAGTAGTCTTATTTATCTTTCTCCCTACTTTGAGATATGGTTTTGTAAATAATTGGTTTTATTTTCTAAGGCTTTAAATGTTAGTAATTTGTGATGATTTGAACTCCAATCTTCATTTACTTTTCAATCTGGCCAATTAAAATGTTAAAACTTGTTGAGAAATATATGTTCTGAAAAGGGATATGATTTCTACAATTTAGGGAGAGTCACATTTGATTTCATGGAAGAGTATGTCATCCATGAGATTGGGTGCAAATTAATAGGGAAATATACTTTGTTGGATGCAGAATTGGAGATTTTAAGGTGACAGATTAAAATCCCCAATTTAGTCCAGTTGATTGGAAACTAATGTATGATTGTTAGCCCTCACGTAAGGGAGTAGTGAGAGCTGTGGAGTGGCAGCCGGTATCCTCTCAGCTTAACCACGAAATTAGGGACCAAACTCTAGATTAATCAATGTTATTTATAACACTTGGAAGAGGGTAAAGAATAGGATTGCTCCAATTTGGCACAAAATAGTTTTTATATATATTTTCAAATGATTTCAATTTCTTCATAATCTATATACTCATTGTAAATAGGAATGATGTTTTCTTAAATTTGAACTTTCTGTCAAAACAAAAACTTTCTTTAGTTTTCGTAATTTTACTTTTGAAAGTTAGTTCTTAGTTAGTTAACTTTATTTTTCAACTGCATTTTACATAACATTTACTTTAGTATTTAATATTCAAACTTCACACTTTACTTTTGTTTTATTATTTTTAATTATAAATAATTTCAAAAACTTATTTAAAGATTTTCCAATTTTCCTGTGGTATCAATATCTAAGACTCCAATAGAGTCCTTTATTACTTGAATGATTTGTACACTGACATTGATTTTAACGTGGATTTGACAGTTTAAAAAGAGTTTTAAAAGATAATTTTCATAAAAGATATTTTTGTTGGGATTATATTACATATTTATTATATATCTGCCATGTGTAATTTGTAATACTAAAAAATATTTGTAAAATTTACACACTATATACGCCCGCATCACCTAACCATAGGTCTAACCTAACTTAGTCCTAGCCTTAGACCTTTAAGTCTGATTCAAACTAGATCTTACTCAAACCCTTAGGTTTAACTTTATAGACCTAATTTCAATTTAAACTACTTCTAGGTCTAGCTTATCCTAGATCTAGCTGAAGTCTAACCTAGCTTAGACTTAATTCAACTTGAACTTTTTCTAGGTTTAGTTTAATTTGGACCTAATCTAAGTCCAACCTAACTTAGACTTAACTAAATTTAAATTCTCTCGGGTCTGACATGTCTTAGGCTCACTTCAACTAAATCACTGGGTCAATCCGACCTAACTCGGGTTAACCTAATTCGATTAAACCACTGGGTCAACCCGACCTAACTCCGATCAACCTAATTCAACTAAATCATTGGGTCAATTCAACCTAACTCAAGTTATCCAAATTCAACTGAACCACCGGGTCAACCTGAATTCAACTGAACCACCGGGTCAACCTGACCTAACTCAGATTAACCCAATTTAACTAAATCTCCATATGAATCTAACCTAGCTTGGTTTAACCAAATCCAACTGAATCTCTAGGTCAAACTGACTTTCCTTGGGTTAACCTAAATCAACTGAATTATCGAGTCAATGATACACCTAAAATATAGCATTTATGTACACATTTTCTTACCTATTTTTGAGATATTACGCTTTAATGGAAGGTATTTGTGTATTTTTCTTTCAGGTACAATTAAATGGATGAAAAATGATGAAAGGAGTGAAAAATGATCAAATTTGGAGCAAAAATGAATAAGGTGTGAAAATGAACTGTGGCGCCTAAGCGCCCAAGATCGATGCTTAACTGCTAGGAATTAGAGAAGGTCACACATAAGCACCAAAGAGCTCACGCTTACGCGCCAAAGGTAGTTATGAGGAAAATTTAATGAATTTAGATGAATTTCAAGGAGGTTTTTGAAGAAACTCATTGTGAAAATGTGAATTACAGTTAATGGGCAAGAAAATACATTGAAATGGTTCTATAAAAGAGGCAACTCATGGTAGATTCATTGAATATGGACACAATTTGAAGAAAAACTAAGAAACCTTTTGGAAAACTATAAAAAAAGAAGACTTGGATTAAATTAGCCCCCCCTTTTTTGCCTCTCTCATCATAAAAGAATTAGGATATTTTTAGAGAGAAGAAATGAAGGATTGTAAGAGAAACAAAGAGATTCAAAAAAGCTTCAAGAGTTTGGTGGAGAGGTATTTTAGATAAGTTTTTATCTTTGTAACTACATTCGGTTTTAATTTAGACTTCTTGTGTTTTTATATGATTTCTACTTTTAAACATAAGTGTTGTTGTGTTTTCTCCATTAATTTTGAGTAGTTTACTTTGTCTTTTTGCCTTAAAATGATAAGCAATTAAGTGCTGGAAGAAAATTGTGTGAAGTATTGATCTATAATGTTGAAATAAGTTTTGTTGATTTAATCCTTGTACTTCACTTATTAATTTGGCCAATTGAGATGTTAATATTTGTTGTGAGAATATGTAAGATCCGTGATGGGATTGTCTTGGCCAACTAATGGTAGAATCACATTAGATTGTATGGATGAGAATGCAATTCATATGGTTGAGTGGAAATAAATTTTGAAGGGAGTTGATTTAGAGGACTTTAGAGTGACACATTAAAGCCCCAATTTGGTCTATTATTTCAGGTTTTGATACTAGAAGTTAGCCCCTGGTGGAGGGAGAAGAGGGAACTCTAGAGTGAGAGCTAGTATCTTCCCTCCCTATCCCGTCTTCGGGACTATTCAAACTTTAGATTAGCCAATATTCTTTATAGCAACTCTAGTAAGGGTAAGGATTAATATTTCTTCTATTTAGCACAACACAATTTCAATACTTCCATAACATAATTCTTGTACTTGCTACTGATTTATGATAAGGAAAAATATATTTTATTTGCAATGCTTTCATCTTACAAAAATCTAGTTAAATTTAGTTAGTTGTTTACTTTATTTTTAATTATCAAAATTACCAAAAAAAATTGAATTTCCATTCCTACCATAGTTTCTATAGTTTAAGTAAGACTCTTTTTCAAAGTAGAATTTGTTATCTAATTTCTTCTTAAAAGTTTGATGTTTTCCCTGTGGGTTTGATATTTTGGGGCTTAATCAAAAAGTCCTACATTGCTTGATAATGATACGTATAATTGCGTAATATCCCAATATTAAAATATAATAGTTGTATTCTTATTTGCTTCAGAATCAAGTTTAGGATCCATTGTAAAGAAGAAAAATAAAATAAAGATAATCAAGAATCTAACAACACATACATCGTAATACTATCATACCAGGAAGTCGAGATCAAGTTTTTTGTGTCGTTGTTGGGGAGAAAAAGCTGAATTTAGTAAAATTTGAAGGAATTTTTAAGAAAATAAATTTATATTTTCGAAAGCCTTATTTGAACTTTTAGATTATCGTTGTGTTGTTTTTATATAAATTCTTGTTTATGTGACTTTATTTTATTTTGTAGTAATGTATGCGTAGTTCAAGTTTTAAAGGACTAGTGCCCTATGATTTTGAATTAGATAGAACTATTAGAAAAATTAAAAAATTAAAAATACAGAAAAAGTTTAAAAATTTTAAGAAGTGACATACCAAAATAATCTAAATGCTGAAATTCATCAATGATTTAGACTTTGAAGAGATTATGCAAACTCTACAGTAGAGTATTCAAAACCCTGTTGTAGTGGTTAATTAATTTAAACTTAAACCAGCTATTATTCAAATGATATCAATTAATTAGTTTGGGGGAGCACCAACTAAAGATCCAAATTTACATCTTGCCAATTTTCTCAAATTGTGTGCTACATTTAAATATGATAGTGTTTGAGATGATGATATTAGACTTAGAATTTTTCCATTCTCACTGAGGGAGAAGACTAAGATATGGTTAAATTCATTAGCATCTAGATTTATCAAAACTTGGGGTGATTTAGTGTAGAAATTCCTTGGTAAATATTTTTCACCATAAAAAACTGCAAAGCTTAGAAATGATATTACATCTTTTTGTCAAATTGAAGGGCAATCTATTTTTGAAGCATGAGAACGATTAAAAGAGCTTTTAAGAAAGTGTCCATACCATGTTATACCAGATTGGTTAATAATTCAAACCTTTTATAATGGATTAATTAGATCTCTTAGATCTATTATTGATGTCTCTGCTGGTAGTTCATTGATCTCAAAACCATTTCATGACGCATATGCTTTAATTGAAGAGATGACTACTAATATTTTTCAATGGCTTTGTGAGAGGGTAAATTCTAAGAAAGTAGTCAATATTCATGAATCTGATGCTTTTGCAACGTTAGCAAATCAAGTTGCTATAATTTCAAGGAAGTTATACCAATTTAGAATGAATTTTTCTCAACCAATTTCAATGATTAAAGATAATTCATCAGGCCAAATGGTAGATTCTAAAACATTATTATAAACTTTGAATGTCATAAATAATAAACCAAATAACCCATATTAAAATTATTATAACCCAAGTTGGAAAAACCATCCTAACTTTAATTGAAATGATAATAATTCGGGTAGTAATAATCAGCAATGGGGGAACAATTAAGTAAACCCATTGAGAAACTAGAACAACCAAGTTAATAATAATTATAGTCCTACTTATCCTCCTAATTTTAATAATAATCCAAAATTTAAGGAGAAATAGTTGTATAAAGAAGAAGTGGTGTTATAAATGAGAAATCAGTTACAAAGTCAAGAGAATCAACTGAGACAAATAACAAATTCATTAAGTAATAAATACCAAGGAACACTTCCTAGTAATATAGAGGTAAATCCAAAAGACCAGAATAAATAGCAAGTAAAAGTTGTTCAACTTAGAAGTGGAAGAAAGTTGGAAGGTAGAATTCAAAAAGAGATTGAAGTAGAGAGAGAAGAAAATGAAGAACTTAAAGAGGACTCTTCAAAAAGTTTAGAGAGACCTATTTGTCCACTAAAAATTGACTTGGAAAAACCACCACCTCAATTTTCTCATCAACTTCATCAATAAATGTTGGATAAACAATTTTCCAAATTTCTGAAAATCTTTAAAAAGCTTACGATTAATATTTTATTTACTGAAGCCTTAGAATAAATGCCAAGCTATGTGAAGTTTATGAAGGATATTCTTAACGAAAAAAGAAAGTTTAAAGATAACGTGATTGTTGCACTTAGTGAGGAGTGCAGTGCTATAATTCAGAAAAGACTTCTTGAAAAGCTTAAAGATCCTGGTAGCTTCACAATTCCATGTGCAATAAAAGACAGATTTTCTGAGAAAGCTTTATGTGATTTAGGTGCAAACATTAACCTTATGCCATTATCAATAATTAAAAATTTTGGGATTAAGAGAAATATCCCATACTATTGTAAATTTGAATTTAGCGGATTATTCAATAATATATCCTATGGGAGTTATAAAAGATGTTTTAGTGAAAGTTGATAAATTTATCTTTCTTGTTGATTTCATTGTGCTAGATATGGAGGAAGATAAAGAGATGCTTATCATTTTGGGGAGACCTTTCCTAATCTCTGAAAGAGAATTGATAGATGTGTAGAAAGGAAAATTAATTATGCATGTCAATGATCAAACATTTACTTTTAATATTTCAAAATCGATGAAATATCCTATAGAAGGTAAAGATGATGAATGTGACAGGATGGATGTAATAAGATATCTAAGTGAAAGCCATTTTAAAGCAACTTATGAAGAAAAATATAAAATGAAAGATTGGAACACGAGCAAGGAGAAGAATTAGAGTAATCTGATGATTTTTATGAGGAAGATTCAAATTATGTTTGAGAAAATTTTGAAGTTTTGGACACAACAGAAAAAGATAAATCTTTTTGTCCATCGATTGAAAAACCTCTTGAACTTGAATTGAAGTTACTTCCTAAACATTTAAAAAATGTCTCTTTAGGTGATTCCTTAATATTATTGGTTACAATTTCCCCAAATTTAACTTTAGAAGAAGAAGAGAGTTTAGTTAAAACTTTGAAGAATTATAAGAAAGTCTTTGGGTGGAAAATTGCTGATATTAAAGGAATCAGTCTTTTAATTTGAATGCATAGAATTCTTATGGAAGAAAACTACAAACCCAGAGCTGATCCTAAAAGGAGATTGAATCCTGTTATGAAAGAACATTTAAAGTGGTTAGATGCTTAAATTATCTACCCTATTTCAGATAGTGCATCAGTTAGTCCAATTCATTGTGTTCCTAAGAAAGGAAGAGTGACTGTGACAATTAATGAAAATAATGAGTTAATACCAATAAGAAAAGTCACAGGGTGGCAAATATGCATTGATTATAGAAAATTAAATCTTGTCACTAGGAAAGATCATTTCCACTACCCTTTATAGATCAAATGTTGGATAGACTAGATGGGCATAAATACTTTTATTTTCTGGATGGATATAGTGGTCTACTACCCGTTTTAGATCAAAGGTTGGATAAACTAGCTGGGCAAAAATAATTTTGTTTTCTAAATGGATATACTGGTTAACACCAAATACAAATAGCTCATGAAGATCAATAAAAAATAATGTTTACCAGTCTTTATGGTATATTTTCTCTTAGAAGAATGACCTTTGGTTTATGTAATACCTCTAATACATTTCAAAGATATATGATGGTTATTTTCTGTGATTTAATTGAAAAAGGAATTGAAGTTTTTTTAGTTGATTTTTCTGTGTTTGAAACTTCATTTGAATCATGTTTAGAATATTTATCAAGAGTTCTTAAGCGTTGTAAAGAAACAAATTTAGTCCTTAAATAAGAAAAATACTAATTTATCATAGCAGGAGGAATTGTTTTAGGACATCATATATCAGAAAATGGTATGGAAGTTGTTTTTGCAAAAATTCAATTGATTGTTAATTTACCTCACCTAAAAAATGTGAGAGAAATTAGGAGCTTTTTTAGGACATGCTCGATTCTAGAGACGATATATTAAAAACTTCTAAAAAATTGCTAAGCCTCTATGTCATTTACTTAAAAAAGATGTAACTTCTAATTTTGATAAAAAGTGTCAAAAACTTTTGAGCTATTATAAAAAAATAGTCATTGCACCAATTATTGTTTCACTAGATTGGGGAAAACCTTTTGAATTGATGTGTGATGCAAGTGATTATGCTATTGGTGTTGTTTTAGGACAAAAACATGAAAAGATTTTCAAAGTAATTTACTATGTTAGTAGAACTCTTAATGAAGCTCAAATTAATTATACCACCAAGAAAGAGTTATTAGCACTAGTATATGCTTTTGATAAATTCAGATCATATTTAATTGGAACAAAATGTGTTGTGCAAACAGATCATTCTGACACTAAATATTTAATGAAAAAGAAGGAAGCAAAACCAAGACTGATAAGAATGATTCTTCTTATGCAATAATTTAACATTGAAATAGTAGATCAAAAGGGAGCTGATAATTAAATTGCTGATCATCTATCTAGGTTTGAATTTAAAAAATCACTCTATTTAAAAAAAAAAATAATGAACATTTTCAAGAAGAAAAATTGGTCAATATTAATGCAACACCTAAAATATATGACAATTATGTACACATTTTCATACCTATTTTTGAGATATTGCACTTTAATGGAAGGTATTTGTGTGTTTTTCTTTCAGGTGCAATTAAATGGATGAAAAATGGTGAAAGGGGTAAAAAAGAGCAAAAATGAAGAATGTGTGAAAATGAACTGTGGCACCTAATCGGTTTGGACTGACGCTTAAGAGCTAAGAAACATAGCAGGTCATGCCTAAGCACCGAAGACCTCACGCTTACACTTGAATTACAGTTTTTGGACGAATTTGAATGAATTTTGAAGGGGTGCTTGAAGCAACTCTTGGTAAAAACATGAATTACAGTTAATAGGCGTGAAAATATATTCAAATGGCTTTTTAAAAGAGGCAACTCTTAGAAGATTCATTGAATGTGGACACATTTTTTAAGNATGTATTTATGAGTTGTTTAAAAAATTCCTTTGCATGTAACTGTAAATTTAAAAGAGAATACGGCAGAGCAACGTTAATTATTACCTTGATGAAGCATAAAAATGGATATGTCGGAAGCACTCTGAACGGAAGGATTACACTTGTTAGTAGTCTGTTTCAATACTGAAACTATGGGGATGAAGAAGTTATCCATTAAGTATATTTTGAGTTTTCTTTGCAAATGAAGCTGATCATTAAATTCCTCCGTCTACTAAGTGCCAATACAGAAACCATAACATTTATGCTAGAATTGTTTCATGGTCTTAGCTATTCCTCTGCGCCTTTTTGCAACCACCATTTCTTTATGATTAACATTGTTTTGTTGTATGCTAACTTGATTTATGCTGAATTTTTGTTGTTTTAATAAATTGATTTTGTAGACATAGAATGTTGTACTAAGGTCTCTTAGTTATTCCTGCAGTCCTGTTCCATTTTTTCTTATGGCTTGTATTAAGAGATTTAAGACTATTACCCCTTGTTTGACTGAAAAATCAATCATATATCTTATGGTCCACCATATAGACATATTTTTTTTGTATTCTCATCGTACATGGCGTGTCAGTTGATCCCAATAATTGAGATAAAACTAATTTTTTTTTTCCTAAGATTTGAGCCTTTAACCTTTACTATGGAGGTCAAAAGCAAGGCTATTCAACCATGTGGTTGAAGATTAGCTCAGTTGAGACTGATGAGATGATTTTTTTTTATATTTTAGTCTCAAACAACTTTCTATTCACTTAAATATATGGTTGCAATACAGAGTGATTTGAGCATCATATAATTTCAATTTCAAAGATAAATAAGAGTACATGAGAAGTGAATAAAGGAAAATCAATTTAAAGAAATATAATGCAATCTGAGATTTGTACTTATTCAGCTCAAATCACCTCCATCATGTCCAATCAAGTGGAAGCTATAACAATGCTCTCAATCCTTTACAATAATCACTTAAGTTATTTGCAATGTGTATTAAGAGTTTGATAAAAGAGAATGAGAATTTCCGGCTCAAGGAGGGCACACTTTGAAGCTTTTCAAAATGATTTACAAATGTTAGTTATTTAATTAGTTTCTTATGAGCTGCCAATGTTGTGGTTTCTATGATTGATGGCAGTTTAAAATAGTCCAGCATGAGAGCTAGTTGTTTATCCTATGTTTCCAAAAAGTATTTTTTCTAGTGCAAAAATGAACTTTTTCTTACTCAGTTTTTTCAAGCATGTGAAATTTCAATATTGATTTGTGTAATTACGTGCAGGTATGCATGGCTATGTGTGATACATGTCTAGTCATGCTTTACCAAGAATCAAATTATTGTTTTTAGAAAAGTGTATAATGACGGGGGATACTTTGCTTGCTTTTACATAGTTCCACATACTTACGTACTACTTGCTTTATTACACCCATCCCAAAAGATAGATGTGTTTGCTGTATAAAGAGATGTGATTATATGGTGTCTCTTACCTATTTAAGTTCAATTAAATAAGAATTTAACAATTATGAAATTTCCAAATCAATATAATTAAATTTTAGAGGAAACAAAAACTTAAACTTAGTAGGCATGTAAATTTTGACACGTAGGTTCATATAAGAATAAACGACTTTTATAATTAAAACATGTCCTTATTGGAAGTTTCAAAAAGTGAAAATTTTGAAATGGTTAGCACGAATTTTTCAAGCCCTTTTTGAAACTTAGTTTTCTAATTTAGTCTAGTATCCTCAACCCTATTATCCAATAAAAACTGCTCTAATAATAATAAACGGCTTATATAGCTAGAGCTTTAGAAGAAAGCTTTACCTACTCTTAAAGTCTTAGCATATGCAATTAGCTTCCTTGGCCATTTTGACCAAACTTCAAGCTCCAAGATCTCTTATGTTACAGCGCTTGTCCCCTAGATAGACCATAAGATCATACCAAAATATTTTCATCATTAAAAGTATAGGCAAGCCCTTTGAGATTCATTTGGCGAACAATGTCTTTTTATGATGATAAATTAATATTGGTGTAAGAGGATGAGGTGCAAATAACATAACCACGAACAGGATGTTTATCGATGCTAAGAAATTGGGCTCTCTCTCTCTCTTTTTCTCTGTTTAACACGCACACGCACACGCATGCGCACACACACACCAATTATCAGAGCATGCTTCATGTATTTATTTTTTTTTTTTTTGGCATTATCAAGATGTTGGGAATGTAACTGGCTACATCGCATGCTAGGAAACTTTGTCTGTGCATTTTTCTATACATATTTTGAGAAAGATATTGTTTCTACATGTTTGTAACCGGAAAAAGTTAGTAAGATTTGAAAAGTCATATATAAGATAGAAAGCAAAAAAGCAGCTCGGACTAAGAAAAAGGAGGATCTAAAACTACGAGCTTTTATTGCAACACCACCTTTATGATTCGTTGATGCGTCTCATATGTTCAAGGGTAGCATCCGTGTGAGTAAGCATCCTAACAGTTTTCATGAATCATGTCTATATGTAATGGATATCTTGAGCTACTGGAGGATTATTTGGATGCATGCATTTTAGATAAATCTAGTTGATTCTGTTCAGAAATTATTTGGTTGGTTGTAAAGTAAACACAAGTAAATGTTTTTCTCTTTTCGGGTGAGATGTAATGTTTAGAGTTTACTGCTTACTAAAATATATTGGTAAGAATACAACAATTTCTAATTTCTTTCCTTTTTTGGACTTTATTGTGCTACTTCTTAGTCAACTAAACTACCCTGAAATATTGATACCATAAATTCCTTCCAGAGTTGTTTAAATTAATAAAATACATTTTTTTTTTCATTAAACAGGAATGCATGGAAAGATATTTCTTAACTGATTTATTATAGAGAAAATTTACTTGCAGAAATAAACATTTTTAATATTATTTTTATATTAATAATTTTTTTAAAATAAGTAAACAGAGAAAGTATAATGAAATGAAAATTTAAACAAAGATTTTAAATGTATTATTATTATGGCCTCTTCTTGTTCTCATTGTTTTCAGAAGACAATGGAAAGAGCAATTTTAATGGAAGAAAAATGTTAATTCTGATTGATTCAGCCAAGGTTATAGGTTTCCCTTGCACAATCTCAAAATTGCATATCGGCTAATGCAATGATGAGAGTTGGAGGCATGCAGAGATGCCTTGAGTCTTGATGACAAGGGTAGGAGGCTTACAGGAGATTGCTATGTTAGTAATTTATGTGGGTAGATCTCAACCTCATTGATAGATGACATAGCATCAATGAGAGGGATCTTGTCGGACGAAAGACGTGTGGAATGTTGGTAAGAGATCATATTCAAGGAAGGATCTCATGAAGAGGTTTTTGGAGTTAAAGTGTAAAGTTTAGTGAAGGGAAAGATGTACAAGAAAATGAATACCCGAATCAGGAGAATTCTGTTTTCAACATTTTTTTTATTTTTTATCTTTAATTTATGCCCTTTTTTCAAGTTAAATTGAGGCTTTGGATTGCTAAATCCAACCTTTTTTCACCCAAAATTTTCATTGCATGAAACATCCAAAAAAAAAGAAAATATATATATATATATATCTGAAAATTATTTACTTTACACCCACACTATTTAATTTCAAAGGACTATTTGGTTTGTTGAAAAGAAATACAACGAAAAAAGAATACAGGATAAATGTAATGTATTGTATTTGAAATACATTGAATTGTTTCGTTTAGTGTAAAATAAATGCTGTATTTTACAATTTTTTTTTGTTTAATTTGAAGGAAAAAAAAAATCTATGTAAAATATGTTTATCAACTTTGATGGCGGCTAGGGGGGCGGCCGGGGGCCGGGCCCGGGGCGGTGGCTTTCAATGTTAAGAAAGTGAAAGTAAAATTGTTTTGATGCTTTTTTGGGTTTAAGTCATATTTTAAATTTCAATGGGATACTTCTATCTTTGGGTGTAACTATTAGATTATATTTGAGACTTCAAAGTTGTTATTATCATTATTATTTTATGTTTTGAAAATTAGATTTGCACTTTAAAAAGATCGAATGATGAAGAGAGCATGAGAGAGGCATAGCATGGGAAGAATCAGTTGGGAAATTTTGTTGTAATTGGTCTTGTGATGTTTTATAATTGATCTCATGCCATTGAGAGCGACTTGTCTCCCATCACCTGAATTATCAGCATATACTAAATCAAAGTGTTAGCTTTATCAATCCGTTTTAAATGACTTTTTAACTCGAGAACCAAACTATTTATCTTGTGAACTAGTTTTGCATCTTTCTCCAAAATAGTGGCAGTTTGGGCTAATCTGCAAAATGTCTCCTTTTGAAAAGTTTTTCCCGAGATTTTAATGCATATGTACGCTAGTTCCTGGAAGTGCACCAACTATGCTGACTTTGTGAAATTACGCTGTTTGTTTTGTTACCTCTTGAGATAATACTTGGACCTTATTTCTGTATTAACTGAGGTTATTAAATCAGCAGTCTTTCAGGTCTTGTTTTTGTTTCTCTTGTGTTATCCTTTTATTTCCTATCCTTTTATTATATATNATGGTGATTTAAATTGGCGAAGCCATGAAAATGTATAAGAAATTGTGATGATCTTTTCACTTCGATCTTAATTTACTTTCAATCTGGCCTATTGATTTGTTAAAATATGTTGAGTTTTACAACTAAAGTGAAGATTACATCCAAGATTCAGAATTTGATTTGTTAAAATATGTTGAGTTTTACAACTAAAGTGAATATTACATCCAAGATTCAGGGATAAATTTGTTAAAATATGTTGAGTTTTACAACTAAAGTGAAGATTACATCCAAGATTCAGGGAGTAATTTGTTAAAATATGTTGAGTTTTACAACTAAAGTGAAGATTACATCCAAGATTTAGGGAGGTTAAGCCCTTGGAAGTTGGGTGCAAATAAATAGGGAAATAATATTATCGGGCATAGATTTGGAAACCTTGGAAGTTGGGTGCAAATAAATAGGAAAATAATATTATCGGGCGTAGAATTGGAGATTGCATTGGAAGTTGGGTGAAAATAAATAAGGAAATAATATTATCGGGCGTAGAATTGGAGATTTTAGAGTGACAGAAATTGGGTGCAAATAAATAGGGAAATGAAATTATCGGGCGTAGAATTGGAGATTTTAGAAAATGACAGACTAAAATCCCCAATTCGGTCAGTTGGGTGCAAATAAATATGGAAAAAAAATTATCGAGCGTAGAATTGGAGATTTTAGAGTGACAGACTAAAATCCCCAATTTGGTGCAAATAAATAGGGAAATAAAAATTATCGAGCGTAGAATTGGAGATTTTAGAGTGGAAAGGTATGTTGAGTTTACAACTAAATTTACAACTAAAGTGAAGATTACATCCAAGATTTAAATAAATAGGGAAATTTTATTCTCGGGCGTAGAATTGGAAATTTTAGAGTGACTGACTAAATCCCCAATTCGATCCAATTGTTTGGGTGCTGAAGTGTAGATGTTAGCCCTTNCAATTGGTGAAGCCATGAAAAAGTTTAAGAAATTGTGATGATCTTTTCACTTCGATCTTAATTTACTTTCAATCTGGACAATTGATTTGTTAAAATTGAGTTTTACAACTAAAGTAAAGCTTCCATCCAAGATTCAGGGAGGTCAAAGCCCTTGGAAGTTGGGTTAAAATAAATAGAGAAATAATATTATCAAGCGTAGAATTGGAGATTTTAGAGTGACAAACTAAAATCCCCAATTTGGTCATATTATTTGAGTGTTGAACTGTAGATGTTAGCCCTTAGGTGAGGGGAACGTGGGATCATCGAAGTGAGAGTCGGTATCCTCCCAGCCTAGCCGTAGATTCAGTAAACAAGCTTAGAATTAGTCAATGTTCTTTATGCCTGGACCAAAGGCTAAAGAATAGGTATGCTTCTATTTGACACAATATAAATTGAACTAATTCATTTTATCCATTCACTATAATTTCTTGACAAGGAGAAGGATGCTTTCTTATATGTTGAATATCACAATTAAACCCTACTTAATATCATTAGTTATTTATTAGTTATTAAAATTATCTATTTATTTCAATTGCCTATTAGTGACAGATAACCAAATTGAACATCATTGTTGTGATTAAAGTATTACTTTTCTAAAGTCTTAGTGTGTAATTCTAAACTACTCCATGTATGATTGATATCTAGGACTCCATTAGAGCTCTATATTATTTGATCGATACGTATACTTACATTGATAAGTGTGACTTTACAATTATTAAATATTTAATATGTCCATATTTATCTTATATTTTTTTGCATATAAAGTCGTTGTCAAGTTTTTGGCACCGTTGCCGGAGAGTGATTAAGTGAGTGAGTAAAATCATGGTAAAAGACCAAATTTTAAAGAGGTTTTAATGATCAGTCAACCTGAATAGGTCTGGCTGACGACGTTAAACCAAGCGCTTTATGGGAGGCAACCCATATTTATCTTTACTTTATTTCGGATTATAGTAGTTATTATTTAAATTTATTGTTAGTTTATAGTAGTATTAAGCTCTACTACTCTTATTTACCCTTAAAATCTAAACCTATCGCTAGTTTGTGGTAGTATTAAGCTCTAATACTCTTATTTACCCTTGAAACATCTTAAAATTGGACCCATGAAGAAAAATTGGAATGAATTCAGACGAGAGCGAAATTGTACAAATTTTGCCTTGGGTGCCGACTGAGCCCTCGACGCCGGCGACGACGGTTTTTTCCCGAGAGTCCAAAAAAAATTAATACAGAGGCTCGTCAACGGTGCCATCGACCCCGCTGACAGTAAGACTGGTGAATTGACGGTTATGCGGGTTCAAATGTCGATTTTTAGGAGGGAATTGTGTTTTTAAACCCAAAAATTTGAATTCTAATTCATATTTTCCCTCCAAAAATGAAGTGAAACTCTACCAATTTCATTCCTATGACATTCAATTCCCTTGATAATCCCATAATGCAAGTTTTCAATCGGCGAAAGTTTATTAGTACGAAAGCACAGCGAATCTTCAACAAGTTACTGATGAAGAAAAGATTGATCAAAGAACGAGGATTCATGAATCGTGGATTGAATAATACCACGATGGATATTGAAGAAACGATAGTGCGGTGAAGATGAGAAAAGCTGTGCTACACTACTGCCGCCTTGGTGGTTCCTGTGGTAAAAGAATTTTATGCAAATTTACATGGAATCAACCAAGGAGTTGGTTATGTGTGAGGAAGATGGATTACTTTAACTCCTGTATGGATCAACAAATTATATATGATAGAGAATGTTCCTATCTGCCACTATTCCAATTTTGTCCCAACGAGAAACCATATTAATGAGATTTATCAATATTTAACGGACGAAACTGACGACTGGGAAACAAGAGAAAACGGGTATGTTAGTTTTTCTACAACACTCCTGAATCCCATTTCAAAACATTGGAACTTTTTCATTTCTGCAAAACTATTACCGACAATGAAGATCGGTAAAATTTCTAAAGAAAGTGCCATTTTGAATTACTGCATCCAAAGGGGACTGTCGATCGACATTGGATCTATAATTATGAAGTTAGTTTTGGGCCGGATCATTCACGGATCAACTTATGGGCTTGGACACTATTGACCTCATTTTTTGTTGAGGTTTAGTTTTTCTGGGTCTGTTGACTTACGAATCTGTATTTGTTTTTGTTGATCTTGTCGGCCAACGCCAAAACACGTAGTGTGCTTGCCCAGCACACCACACCTATTGGGGGTCCATTTGTTGACCTCATTTTTTGTTGAGGTTTAGTTTGTCTTCTTTAGTAGCCTAAGGTCTAGCCATAGGATTTTCCTATTGACTATTCTTAGAAAACTACTCTTTAGTTAGGGTCTAGCCATAAAACTTTTCATGTTGACTATTCTTAGAAAACTATATCTGGAACCCTCACCATTAGAAATTATAAACTCTTCTCCACTCAACTTGAAGTTCCACATGTTGGTCTTAATCTCTAAGTACTTAGTAGGTGGGGTCACTGTGGGGGAACTCAAGATGAGTGACCCTTAGGATTGCTGGACCTTAGGGTTGACGCTAGTTGTTCATCTGAAGATAAGGAACTCACTACACTCACCACACTTATCTGCACCCACAATCACTGACAACTCTGAACTCAAATTTCTAGCCTAGATCCCTTGATCTTTTGGGATACTCATGTAGATGGTCCCCACTACTAGCCCTAGGGCTATGGTTTAGCTAGAACCAATACATAGAGGACCCAAAATGGAGTTTCCATTGGTCCATGGCTTATTGGTAATGATTGGTACCTCAACTCTACCAAAATACCCATCTTGGCCATTTACCCCTAGAACACCCCCAAATTACCAAAATACCCCTCCATAGCTCAAAATCCCAAAAATCTAAAACACCCCCAAATTACCAAAATACCTCTATTGGACCCAAAATTCCAAAAATTCCAAAAATTCCCAGAAAATTCCAATAAATCCTAAATATTCCCAATTTCATTTTTCTCAACTACCACTTGACTCAATTTGGCCAATTTTACCATCTTTAACCAAAACCCACAAATTTGACTTTAAGGGCCCAAATTCCCCAAATCCAATTCAAATGTCCATCAATTTGATCTCAATTGACTTCAATTCCAATCGTAAACTCAAATTCGGTTTTGATATTACTAAACTAAACCAAATTCAAGCTCAATTGGCCCATGATTTGAACCCAATTTTGATTTGGATCAAAACCCCAATTTTGACCATATGACCTACTCTCACCAAATTGAACACCACAGTCTAGTCAATTGGCCTTAATTAATGTTGAAAAATCTTTATAACATTCCTATACATCAAAATCAACCATCAATTGACCTTCTTTTGGCCTAAATCCAAAATTCCCAAATTTAGCCCCAAATTGGCTAAATCCCCAAATTTCAGGCATTCCTATACATCAAAATCAACCATCAATTGGCATTGGTGAAGCCTCAAATCCATTTGATTCTTTATGAAATTCATATACATCAAAATCAACCATCAATTGGCATTGGTGAAGCCTCAAATCCATTTGATTTCTATATATCAAAATCAACCATCAATTGACATTGGTGAAGCCTCAAATCCATTTGATTTTGGCCTACATCCAAAATTCCCAAATATAGCCCCAAATTGGCTAAGTCCCCAATTTCCACCCAATTGATTGCCTTAACCTCCAAATTGGCATCCAATTCATGTTGAAGACTCTTCATAGGGTCCCTATTAACCATTTACAATAATCAATTTGGACTTATCCCAAGGCTAACCCAAGCTTGACCCAAGCCTAGCCCAACATGACAAATTGATTAAAGTTCAAAATTCCCTCAAATTGACCCCTTCAATTGAACTCAAAACCACTTCCATCCTTCACCAAAGTTCTTCCTTATGATCATCTACACTACATGAAAAATTATTTTGGCCAATTGACTTGGATAACCTAGCTCAAACCCAAGTTTTGGTCATTTGCACCCACTTGGACCCATGTACTTAATGTGACCTAACCACCCTAAAGCCACAAAATTAACTCCACCACAACCATTGGTTGGACGTAGTGATAAGCCAAAACACCATGAAACCATCTAAATCAAGCCATGGACCAAAGGTCCCCAAAATTAAGGGATCTTATTTCCAAAAATTCACATGCTTAAGATATCTTTGCCAAATCAGAGCACATTTGCATTAAATTGTTGTGATGGATTCCTCTGGGTTCCCTGAGCTCCTAGTCACCTCCCTCTGGCAGGCCGGCCAGCCTAGTGGCCAAAAAAGCCAAAAACCGAGAGCCATCCCCATGGAACCTCACCCAAATCAAACCTAGAAGCGAGGTCATCCAAATCAAACTATGGAGCTCCTCTGCCCTCCACCTAAGCACCACATTACACATCCTAATTGGCCATGACAGCCACCATAACCCCATTTTTATAATATTTCACCTCTATGGCCATTAAACTAAGTGTTGAAATTTCCTTAGGGAGGCCTCTCCAAAATTCACAAAGAGCTTCCTTAAGATCCCTTCAGTGCATTCCAACCATTTTTCCTCACCCATTCTCATTGTCAGAGTTCAATTTTGAGCTTAAAACCTTGCCAGAAACCAGGACAGAACCCAATACACCTCCACAGTCCATCATACACAAATTAACTTCACCCACACCTTCACAACAGTGAAAGAAGCTAAAGACCCATCAAACCCCCTTCCACAAAGCCTCTACCATAGCTCTAGACCAACACCTGAAATTGAGCTTCGTCGAATTCATACCTAGGCCTTACGCCAAGACTAGGGACTCAATCCCTAGCCTCCTTGGACACCAACAAACATGTTGAGCACCTCTGATTGAAGCCTCCCTTCTCAGAGCAAAGGTATAAAACTTCTCCTCCTCCCGAGCTCATTTTGGTTCTCCATTTACTTAGGCTTGATTTCATGGTACATTAACCATATGGATGTGTTTGTCTCACTTAGACGAGTCCATAGGATCAAACCCGAAGTGATTTGGTTGAGTCTAGGCTGAGATCTTAAGGTTTTAGTGTGGACAAGCACGGGATCATTCTATCGGGGACGATGACAAGGAGCCGTTCGATCAAGCGTGTATCAAACGGACGGGGGAGATCGAGTCGGACAGCGCTTCGGGGCATAAACATCGAGCCGAGTCAGCAAGCCATGTGAACGGCGGCGTCCAACCAGAGCGCGCCACGCATGCCTTCGGAGCTGCCTATGATCTAGTCAGCACGCGTTGTTTAGATAGATAAATAGGGTTTTTTCTTATTTATTTAAATACCCTAAACTTAGAAAATTCATAACTCTCTGTAGCAAAATCACAAAAATAAAATAAAAATACTCTCTTGCTCAGTGAACAGAGGAAAACAATGTGGAACAAATTTCAAGTCCATTTGATGCATTTTTTTTAATTAATTAAACACTAGTTGGGATCATTTGATTCTCCATGCATATTGGCACATCACCTTGGCTTGGAATTTTGACATGTTGTAGCCTCTGTCAGGGGAAGTATTCTCTGATTTTTCTAAAGTCAGAGGAGGTTCCTATACAGAGATCCATATTTTTCAAGTTATTCCACATTATTTCATTTAAATAATCATGGAAATTATCATATTGATTATAAAATCCTAAGAAAATTTTGGAAGGTCCACCATGACTAGAGAAACCTTTGGAAAATCCTAAAAAAATTTTGGAAGGTCCACCATGACTAGAGAAACCTTTGGAAATAATTTCAGTGAACTTAAATTTTGCAAACACTAAATCACTAAGATAATTAATTTTGGAAAATATAAACATTATACTTAAATTTTACAAATACTAAATCCCAAAAATAATTAATTTTGAAAAATATAAACATTTAAATGACTTCATTTTTTATCTCCACTATGATTTGTAATCTAGGGAACTCATCATAAAAATTTCAAAATATTTTGAGTTCATTTGACACCTTAAATTGATTTTTAAAGATAAATACCACTCTTGGCATTTAAATGAATTTTTAAAAATCAAAATTTAACTCAAAAAATTATGAAACTTAGTTTTTGAGTTCTCTATGATTAGGGGCATTTTTTAAAAATAAAATGATATTCAAACTAAAAACTTGATTTGTGGCCTATTTTAAATATTTATAATTAAAAATTTATAAAAATTAAAAAATAATAAAACCCATGGAAATGTTCAAAATTGCTTCCTAATCACTTTTGAACAATTATAATATTTTACTTGATTCTCTAAATAAAGATATTGAATTTCAAAGCTTAAGAATAATTTTTAAAAGGCTAAAATGAGTTTTTCACTAAAATAATTCCAGTAAATCAAGGAAAAATAAAAAAAATATATAAAATTTTCTCCTTTGAGTTCTCTGACCTTAGGGAGATTTTTAAAAAGATACAAAACCTAATTTTCACAATTTAAAATATTTTATTTTTACTAAATAGCCCAGATATTAAAATAATTCTAATAAATCACAAAAAATTCAAAAAATTATGAAATTTGATTAAAAGTCTTCTCTAGTGAAGATCTAACTCTAGTAAAAATTTCAAAGGATTATAATTTACCGTGGTTAAGTTAGGAATTTTCTTTGAAAAATCCTTTTTTTGCATTAAAATAATTATATAAATTAAGTTAAATTTTGAAAAATCACATTTTCTCCTCTGGTGTCTTAATTCACCTATGAATGAGGTATGATAAAAATTTAAAAGTCATTTGAATTGAATTTGACAAATTATGAAGTGTTAGAGCCTTAGGGGCAAATGTGTAATTTTGGAAATTT
>JXCR01102157.1:42036-73812 GCA_002079205.1 Phalaenopsis hybrid cultivar
AAAAATATGAGGCTAATTTGATTTCATACTTCAACGTCCTTCTGAAGCGGGTGACAAGATTTTGATTCTGTTGGCCGATAGCTTCTTATGGGCAACCCCACAAACCAACCCGAAATAACGCCGACAGCTTCTGGTGACTCCGCTGGGGACAAGCTTTTATCTCCATAAAAATCAAGAAATATTATCTTCACACATCGGTAATATGTCCATGTCCCTCTTGGACCAAATTAACTTTCTTCCGTTGGCATACTTTACCCATTTCTATCTTGGGAAAGTAAAACTAACTCCTTGGACTTCAGGACTAGTTGTTCAACCATCTTTGAACAGAAGGGTTCAGAAGGCCATTAAGGACTCTTTACATTTTCATGTGGGATCGGACCCCCAATAGGTGCGTCGGTGGGCTAAGTCCACTTGGGCATTTTCTGCCACTAATTGGGTCCCGCACTGGGTCCTAAAATTCTTCACATCTCCCTTCTAAATTTGGTTTGTTACTTTTCAAATTAAACCAAATCGTGTTGTGTTGCGCGCACTTTGAAGTATTAATTAAATTTTACACCTTTTTGAACAAAGATGTTAAAATTACCTGTAAATTAAGACCCGCTCGGTCTATAGATTAACCTATATTTTCAGTGCTTGCACTAAACATTACAAGGTTTTCGGTCAGATAGCTGACCCTAAAACTTTCTGTTTTAAAGCCTGCTTCGATGGTCTACCCAACGCTGACTTTTTCCTGCAATCTGCCAACGAACCGCAGCGCTCGTAACGTCGCTCCCACCATCAAGTTTGGAGCTGGATTTGAAGACCTCGAGGTTATCCTCAGGAAAGCTCCATTCGTGGTAATGAAGATTGCTGCTCTGGAAGTACAAGAGCCGTCTGCAGAATTCAGTTTGAACTACCTTCATGGCTTCCCTGCCTGCAAGAAGGCTAAAGCTGTAGTCATCAAGCCTGCTATCCCTGCTACTGCTAAGGGAAAACAAGTGATGGTCGTTGAAGATTCGACCGAAGGATTAACTGTTCTGCCACCCGTGTTTGAGATTGGATCAAGCTCAAGGACTGTACCATTAACCCGAACTCAAAGGAGGAACCGCAATAGAAGAGTTCGGAGGGCCATCAAAGCCCAGACTCCTGAAAACANACAATGCTATATTTTGCCTTCTAATAAACAAAATATTTCCTAAACTCCTAATGCATTTATGCATTTAAGCGTAGTTAGCTCCCTTCAAATTTTTGTTATGTCAAATTATTTTATATCCAACTTCATTGTGTACCCAGCAGAATATGTTTTATGCACTGGTGATTTAGAAAAGGGACATTTATATACATATACATAACAGCCAATTCTTATATATTTACATATATAACACCTAAACTTTGCTTTTACCCAGATCTTCCTAATCACATCAAATGTACCACTATTTTAAATTTTGAAAGGTGAAATACACGCTTGTATGGGTAAGTGGGCATTAAAAATTTATGATTACGTGTTAGATGTGTAAATACATAAGAATTGAGTGGCATATGTAAATCTTCCTTTAGAAAGAGCTTCGGTAAAAGTAATAATGTTTGTTGATTTGGGTGCTACTTGCATTTATTGAAGATATCTGTTCTATTTTGAATAAAGGTTCTAATTGGTAAATTTCAATCAATGCTTTCGCTTCTTTTGTTTTTGCCCAAAAGCTTGAGTATGACATGAGCACAGTTTTCTTGTTATTTTTGCTTCTATACCTTCTTTTTGGTTTTTTTTTGACATTAGGTTGTATTTTTATGATCTTTCATGCTCAAAATACCAGATAATTTAAGCCATTTTTTTTTTTAGTTCGATCATCGTTGCAGTTCCTCTTAATTGTGGATAGAATTGTAAGCGTAGTTTTTTTGACTTGTAATCATTATTCAAGATAAAATTTAATTATGTTACCACTGTTTTGCAGGGGATGAGATGACTAGAGTCATTTGGAAATTTATAAAAGACAAGGTGAATGTCTCCTACTTATCTTTTTCCTTATATTTGTTTTTTGTTGATTCATTTTGAGAAGATTTACATACACACCCCTCGATTCCTATGTATTTACATATCTAAAACCTAAACTTCAATTTTTGCACATGCTACCTTTCCTATGCATGTATCACTTTTAGAAAATTAAAATAGGTGTATTTTCTATGTGATATGAAAGATTTTGGTGCAAATGTGAAAATGAAAATATAGGTGTTAGATATGTATAGTATGTATGTAAATGCTACTTTATTTTTATGAATAAATTCATCCGAGGCATGTTTTTTTCAGCTTATTCTTCCATTCTTGGAATTGGACATAAAATACTTTGATTTAGGCCTTCCTCATCGTGATGCTACAGATGACAAAGTTACTGTGGAGAGTGCAGAGGCAACTCTTAAGTATGTAGCATGCCTGATGTGCTCTTTCTTTTCTTTTTATGTCTAAAATATTTTGCTAAGAATTTTTTTTTTTTGATTGATGGAAAACTAACTTTGACGAGCGGTTTCGCCATTAAGCTAAATAGAGATCAAATATAGTCCAGCTTATATTATATTGGATGCTAATAGGATGAGACCTCTCTTATGCGAAATTAATAATATTGGGCCAAATAATTTAAGCATACGAAGAAGATGGTATGCCAACCGAGCAGTACTTTAAGATTTGTTTTTGGATAGATCTTATGTTGAGTTCCATTTCAAACAATCTTCAACTGGAATCAAGTGTGAGAGTCAAGGAATTTGCTTGTTCGTTAAGGATAGTAGCATGGCGAAGTTTTCCTGGAGTGGCAGAGGCCTCTTTGAGACCACCTCCCCCAAGGGTCAAGAGCTAACTGCAACTACAGGTGGTTTTCCACGAAAATCTATACCCAGTCTATGATGCATGAATATGTACACCTACATGACACGGGCGCATAACACTTTTATTTTTGAAAATATAGAACATGGATATACGCCGTACACGACATTATAATATAAATGTGTGTTTACATGCATACCACTTAATTCTTGTTTATTTATATATCTAACACCTATACTTTGTTTTCTACATTTATTCTTAAAATACCACAGTTTTAACTTTTAAAATGTGAAATATCATTGTCATGCTCGGGTAAAGGGGCATATATGTAAAAAATTGAAGTTGCAAGTCTTAGATATGTAAATACATAAGAGTTGAGTTGTATGTTAATATAAATTATAAAAATACATAAAAATTAAATTAGAAGAACATTCAGAAGAATAAGAAATTTAATAATATTAACTCTCAAAAGCTAAGGGATCCATAAATATTATTCAATTTTTGATATAGAAAGAATAAGCACTAATTGCCTTTTATTGCATCATGTTAGCTTATAAATAAAAAACATCATAATTTCTTTAAAATTTTAATCATGATATATGTATATTTAAAAATATTTTAAAAAGTTTTAATTCATTAAATTAGGATACATGTCCTTTTTTTAAAATAATATTTAAATCGAACACTTTTATGNGTGTCCTTTATTTAAAATAATATTTAAATCGAACACTTTTATGTCTTGTTTGACACGTGTTATAGGCATATTCGTGTTCAATGTGTTTGACACAATATTGCTTCTTAATTATGAGTATCTGTACATCATAGTTCCCAGTTATACTACTTAGCCTTAAGCTGAAGTTTGAGCTTTCTCTAACTAATCAGAAGAATGGTCTGAGCTCCTTTGAATCTAGAAGTCCACATTTTTTGTTTCTATCATAATTCAACAAAAGTGCTAAAAAGTTGATGTAAATCTTGATATTGAGCTGAAACAAAATGAATTGGATTAAGCTATACCATAAAAACAATGATCTTAATAACAGAACCTGGGAAGCTGCTTGCAATGATTTTCGAAACTCTACAAAAGAATGCGCATATTAGGTGTGTAAACGAGCGGAGCTTGAGCAAGCTCATGCTTGGCTTGTGTTCGGTTTTTGGGAAATTAATCCTATTCGAAATTAGCTCGTGTTCAAAATTATTTGTGAACAATGTGTTTGTGTTCGGCTTGAAATTGACTTCGTTTAAATTTATTAGAAATATGGATGGTATGGTGTTGGATTCGAACCTGTACCATTTATGTATGTAATAAAAGGCGCAAAATCACATGATCACATGAGCTGCGGTGATTTAAACTTAGATATAAATATATATAACATATTATCATAGAAATATTATATATAATTTCCTTGTTTAGAACTAAAACAAGCAAACCACGACCGAATAAAGAGTTGTTCATGTACGGTTCTTTTATAATTCAAGGTTGAAAAATTTCTTATTGTTCAGTTCACTTAACGAACGATTCAAACAACGAGCTTTGCTTACATCCCTAGTGCCAATGGTAATGAAAGGTGGTTGGCAAATTGAGAGAAGTATTATTTTCTTAAAATGGATTCTTTTATTAACTGCTAGGAAAGGAAAAGATTCATCCTTCATTTTATTTTTTTCTTTTTTTTTTGTGAGAGTCTATTATTGTAAATCTTTATATTTGACTTGAAATGAACATGATTTCAAATGCAGGTACAATGTAGCCATCAAATGTGCAACAATAACTCCTGGTAAGTTTAAACTAATTGAAATAAATGTGTTTTTTGTCAATTTAATTACAGATTAGTTTGTTTAACTT
This sequence comes from Phalaenopsis hybrid cultivar, assembly GCA_002079205.1. NCBI lineage: Eukaryota > Viridiplantae > Streptophyta > Magnoliopsida > Asparagales > Orchidaceae > Phalaenopsis > Phalaenopsis hybrid cultivar. Next base: position 46,665 of record JXCR01102157.1, read on the forward strand.
CTTATGGCAAACATGGCAGATGAAGCTCGGGTTAAGGAATTCAGCTTGAAAGCCATGTGGAAGAGTCCAAATGGAACAATTAGAAATATTTTGAATGGTCAGATATCACGCCATTCTGTATCATTAAAAGCCTCTCTCTAAGCCATTCAAACTTTTTTAAATTATGATGCTGCTCTCTCTTTTTATTCAGGTACTGTTTTCAGGGAGCCAATCTTATGCAAGAATGTCCCAAGGCTTGTTCCAGGTATAACTCTGGAGGGAATTTAAGGGTTTTTTTGCTATCATTTTAATTAAATTCAATTTATTTTTTATTTTTTTAATTTAAAAATATTTTTTGCTTAATGTAATTTTTTTTTATTGTTTTAAAAACAAATTTGCTTATTTTTAAAAGCACTCAAAACATATAAAAATAATTCCGAGTGTTTTTAAAAACAAGTAAACATGTTCATTAAAAAACATAAATAGATCAAAATAAAAATAAAAAGTAGAAAAATATAAATTAAAGGCGATCCCAAACGGCCTCTAACTTACTAATCTGTAATAATAGAATTTCTGTATCCGCTCATGTACTTGTTACTTTCAGGTTGGACAAAGCCCATATGCATCGGAAGACATGCTTTTGGTGATCAATATAGAGCTACTGATCTGGTAGTTAAAGGACCTGGAAAGCTCAGACTAGTATTTGGTAAGAGTTGTAGAATTATATATATATAATATATATAGAATAATAATGGTACCAAATACTTGCGTTTAGGGGGTTTTACATTCACACCACTAGTTATCTAACACATTGGAATTTAGTTGTATGTATGTAAATCATCTTACTTTTTACTACATTTGTCAAAAAATTGTGCTTGTGAACAAAAAGAAGGATCAAGGTGGTCTCTTAATAATTTGTGAGAGATCACTTTAGTCCTCGGTTATGTAGAAGGCTCAATTTTCAGCATATAGGAGTGTATTTAGATCATGCAGGTTATAGAATATAATAAATAATTTTATTTGATTTTCTTATTATTTATCTTCTATTGTAAGAAAAAAATTAAATTCAAATGTCAAATAAAATTTTTTAGTAATAAAATATCAACTCGATATGTAACATGCAAAATCTCATTCTCTGTGAAGATTAGTGCTGACTTTATACTTAGTGCTTGAGCTTTGTACTACACATTTCCAGAGGGAAAAGAGGAACAAATTGATTTAGAGGTCTTCAACTTCACTGGGGAAGGTGGAGTAGCACTCTCCATGTACAATACTGATGAGGTTCATAGCCTATAACCATTCTCTCTGTCTGAACCATCTTTCTCCTTTTTTTTTGTTGTGGGAAGATTTACATACATACCACTCAATAATTCCTTTGTAATCACGTATCTGACACCTAAACTTCAATTTTTACATATATGCCACCTTACAGATATTTATTATGTGATATGAAAGACTTGGGTGGTATTAATGTAAAATGTTAAGTTTAGGTGTTAGATATGTAAACACATAGGAAATTGGTGTTATGTATGTAAATGCCCCTTTTTCCTTTTATCAACTTACCTTCTTATATCTCCACTGTTGTTCCATACAGTCCATCCGCGCCTTTGCCGACTCTNCCACACCCCTCGATTCCTATGTATTTACATATCTAACACCTAAACTTCAATTTTTGCACATGCTACCTTGCCCATGCGTGTATCACTTTTAGAAAATTAAAATAGGTGTATTTTCTATGTGATATGAAAGATTTTGGTGCAAATGTGAAAATGAAAATATAGGTTTTAGATATGTATAGTATGTATGTAAATGCTACTTTATTTTTNCTAACTGGACAAAGGTGAAATCAAATATTTTCATGCAATGGTTTGCAACTGCAAAATGTTGTAAATGTAAATATCAAACTTTAGGTGTTAGATATGTAAATACACAATAATTTATGGTATGTATGTAAATTTCTCTAAAAAAATTGTAAGTTTATGAGTTTTAACATAAAATTTTATCAACATATTCGTAACCTTTACTAGGAATGTATACCCAACATATTTTTAAAAAGGGACATTTATATACATACCACACAATTCTTATATATTTACATAATAAACACTTAAATTTTCTTATTTACTTGCATAAAATTCAAAGGCTTCGATATCACATAACAAATACCATTCTTATTAACTTTATAGAATGAAATACATATTTTCATGCATGAATTTATAATACTAAAATGTTATAAATATAAATATCAAATTTAAGATGTTAGATATATGAATACATAAAAAAATTGTGTGATATGTATGGAAATTTCCCTAATTTTTACCAATCTGAATGTTATTTATTGGTAGGTATGAGCATCGGCTTATTGATGATATGGTCGCGTATGCGGTCAAGAGCGAAGGCGGCTACGTTTGGGCTTGCAAGAACTATGATGGAGATGTGCAGAGCGATTTCTTAGCTCAAGGTCTGGATTCTTTTATGATTTATATTCATAAATATAATATCAATGAATCGCAATTTTGGCATAATAAAACCAAGTTATGGGGGTACTAATAAATTGCCAATTTTATTTTTCTTTCCTCTACAGGATTTGGCTCTCTTGGACTGATGACATCGGTTCTTGTGAGTTTTCAACAAAAATTCATATATTATGGATGATGGTTTTGTTTTAGAAAAAAGAGGCATTTATATATCTAACACCTACACATTCATTTTTACATGCATACCACTCAAATCTTTAACATCATGTCAAACATAACACCAACAATGTGTTATAAGTGTAGATATTAAAATTTGGGCATTATATATATATACTTGAGAATTGTGTGACGTGCATGCAAATTTACTTTAAAAAAAAAACGGCGAATGTTGCATGACTCATTCGATTAAAAGCTTCAACCGCTAAAGAATCAAATGAATCTTTGTTTATTAGTCGCATGCGCTCTGATTTTCTATATGTTTTAGCTTAGCATCTGCTTTTGCGGCATCAGGCTGCTTAATATAATATGAAGATCTCCTTTCCATGTTTAAACTTCGAATGATTTACTGCATAACGCTCAGCTTTTATGTATTTACATTTACATATGCATGAAAATGTGCATTTCACTTTTTAAAAGTGAGAATAATGATAATTTTGATGTGATATGAAAATTTTGGTGTTATAAATATAAAAATTAAAATTTAGGTGTTAGATATGTAAATACGTAGGAATTGGGTGCTATGGCTCTCAAAATAATAAAATATCCACATTTACCCAAACTTCTATTTAATAAAAAAGCATTCCCAATCTTTATAAAAATCTTTCCAAACCCTACATTTTTTTTCGACATTTACACATCTAACACCTAAACTTTTAATTTTGTTTTATTTACATTTAAACCACCTAAATCTTCGATACCACTAGTTTTACTTGAAAAAAAAATGAAATGCACATTATGTGTAAGGTGATATGTAAGTAGAAGTTGAAGTCTAGATGTTAGACTTGTAAATACATAAGAGTTGAGTGATATGTATGTAATTAATATTTCTTGGAACCTGTCTTCTGCCTGTAATTAGACCAGCAATTTTACATGAATTACCTGAAAATTTTTTATATTTCAGGTGTGCCCAGATGGAAAGACGATTGAAGCTGAGGCGGCACATGGCACCGTAACGCGTCACTATCGTGTCCATCAGAAAGGCGGTGAAACTAGCACAAACAGCATTGCTTCTATCTTTGCATGGACCCGAGGATTAGCACACAGGTAAACACTCAATCTCGATAATTAATATTATAATTTCTTTATTTTCTTTTTTAAGGAATACAAAGATTCGATTAGGAGGTCGTTGGCTATTGACACTAACGTAAAAATTCATATTGCTGACTTATCGCACTTGGGATTCCCAAAAATCCCAAAATCCAATATCATCCGAAAACATTTAATCATAAGCACTTGTCAAATAAAAAACCATAAAATTCTCAAGCATGGTATGCATTAACTACAGCGAAACCACCGCACAGAGGAATTCTTGGGCATAATGCCTTTTGTAATATCAAAAACCACAAAAAGTTAGGTTACAAATTATCTAGCACAAAGAAGAAGCACCACACAGAGGAAAGTACTAAAATCTTGGTCATATATGTATTTCCAAAAATAAAAATAATAGCATGATTAAGATAATGATTACCCAATAAAAAGAGACATAGGAACCAACACGAGGAATCGTCATTCACAAATCACCACGCGAAGAGGGGCCACCACACTCACAAACCACCACACGAAGAGGAATCACCATACTCAGAATGAGTTGAAGAGTAGATAAAGGAGAGGGAGAAGAAAACTCACCAAGAGAGGCAACCCTATCCGTGAGAATTGCGCGAGAGAGAGGAGAGTTTAGGGCAAATATCACAAGAGAGGGTTGTGGGAGAGGAGCGCACCGCTAGGGCAAGACACGCGAGAGAATGAATCGCGGTGAGGATAGGGGCAGCCCAGTCATACGAAGGGACGTGGCCCACATAGTCGAGCCCATGGCCACGTTTCCTTTGACTTTTTGTAAAAGCCGCCGTGCCAGGGTATCTAAACGCTCCCCATTGACGTTTCCAAGCAGCGCCACAGTGCTGCCTCTACCCCCAAAAGGGGCCTCAGCCACAACAGCCGCATTTGATTATTGCTTTGTGTTGTTTTCTGAAAATTTCTGTGTTTTCATTTGAATATAAAATGAAAACATTAAATTACCCAGCAGTTAAAAAAAAACTAATTTTTTTACCGCAACAATTTCATAATTACAGTAAATAAGAAAACTGCAGAGCCGTGCCAAACGGATCCTTAAAACTCCCCCAAAAAGATATTCGACAATAGCTTAGTTAAATCTTCTTCAAATCCTACACAAGAATTTTAACGCGTGCCCTGTTATTAGCAAGAAGCAACAGGCAAATGCTTCTTCTGCAGTAAAGCTTTTAATCAGCTAAGTCTATATTTTTTATTGATTTGTAATTTATGCGCAAAGCAAATTAATCCTTGATTCTAATTGCATTTATTATCAGGGCTAAACTAGACGATAATGCTGAGCTGCTCGCCTTCACTGAAAAACTGGAGGCTGCCTGCGTGGAAACGGTGGAGTCCGGGAAGATGACCAAAGATCTCGCTCTCATCATTTATGGATCAAAGTACCCTTCACACTGCCACTCTCTCATAAATTCATTCTACGAAGATTTACATGAATACCACTCAATTCTTTAATTATTTACATATTTAACTCCAAAACTTCAATTTTTACATATATGACATTTTATCTATTATGCATGAAAAGGTGTTTCATCCCCATTATTTTTTTTTTGTTAAAATAATGGTATTTTAAATAAAGAAAATAAATTTTAGGTGTTAGATATCTGAATACATAAGAATTGGGTGGTATCAATGTGACTAGGGCTGTGAATTTACCTCAAAGATTGATAATGGCTCGAAAATTAATTTGAATTTTGGCTCTGATCGAGATCTGTTCGAAATAAACGAGCTGAGTTATGAGCTAAAATTTTAGATTGATTTTTTTTTTTCAAGCTGGTGATCATCAACAACTTTAGTGATGTTAAGATCGTGAATTTAGTGGATTTAACTATGAATGTAAACTCTTGAAGACTGATTCAAATTTTGGCTCTGAACAAGATTGAATTGAAATAAACGAGCCCAGTTACGAGCCAAAATTTTGGATTGAATCTTTTTCGAGTAGATTTTGAGCCGACCCCAACTCTAGTCGAAATCGGATTCAGTAACAGCCCTATTCTGAGCTGCTTTACAAAACTGATGTGTCTTTAAACACCCTTTTAAATTTATGCAGATTGAGTCGGGAGCAGTATCTGACGACCGAGGAATTCATTGATGCTGTTGCACAGGGGCTGAAAGCGAAACTCTAGGTCACGTTAATTGAAGGACAAAGTAAGTTATAGCTCATGCTATTGCACATCACATCATTAAGCGGACATAATAATTACATTTTCATTATATATGTGGTTGGGGAGGACTCTTTAAGAGATGAGAGATGATTTGTTTCATCTAACCACGCCACAAATATTCTTATTTTTGACTGCACTCTTTTTTTTTTGCCTTTGGTTTATAATTGAGCTTTGTTAACTGCTGAATAGCTTTAAAGCATAACAAACTCAACTCGAAGTTCGTCAAATAAAGATGTGTTTGGTTCTTTTTAACTTTTCAACGCACCACGTTTAGACATTTTAATAAGGGAAATTTACATGCATACCAGGCAATTTTTTAAGCATTTACAAATCTAGCATTTAATTTTTTTTTTGTATTTAGATTTATAACATTTTAGTGTCATATCTCATGCATAAATATCTAATATATTCTTTGGTATTTTGTATTCATTCATTCCTACTTAAAACAACCTCTGGGTTCTTCAATGGGAACGAACGTGATGGGAGAACATTCATGCGCTTGTATGCATAGCGCGTTGATTAAAAAAGAGTAAATGAAATGCCTCCCCAACCGAAAATTTATATTTATATCCAGTAAAATGAATCAAAGCTCCTGCGATATCTTTCCGTATCATTTTGTTTTGGAAATCAAATTCAGTATGATTGAATTATTTTGGTCATTAATTACCACGATTTTATGTGAAATGGGTACAGCGTAATCGAACTATGATGTTAAACAAACTTCACGAATGATTTTTTGAACGCTTGTAAGGCTCTTTACTCTGGTAATAATTGGCATTAACGCAGGATGTTGTCCATACGATATCGTAATAAATAATGGCTTTTAAATTATGCTGTAAATTTTGATGAACTTTGTTTGTTATTAATGATTTATTAATCTATTCCCTTTTTATTTGTTTCGATGTATGTTAAAATAAATTTATTGTTTCGAACTTGTTTTTTAATTTTAAGTAAAACCAAATAAGTCAGACGATGTTAACACCAGTGGGGAATTAAGGCACTCAAGGCAGTAAACAAAGGCTAATAAATTGGCATACAGCTACAAAATGGACGTACAGCCAAGAATTAAGTATAAAATCTAACAAATATAATTGCTTAAAATAAGCTTAATTTAAAATAAATCTTTCCAAAAATAAAATTGTTAATAAAACCCACAGCGTTCTGAACCTTACCGACGCATAATTTTTCTTCTTTAGACATTTAGCAAAAATAACTGATTTTTTTTTCTTTAAAATTTTGTTAATTTTTTTTTATATTGTCATTTGTCATTATATAAATTTAATAATAATAACAATACAAATATAATTAAAACTAAGCTAAAGCACATGTAAGAAATTCACTAAAATACCTTGGCATTTGCATGCATACTACACAATTCTCAAGAATTTTACAAATCATTAATTGAGATCACATAAAAAACACCGCCTTTTTAAAAGTGAAGCGTTTTTTTTAATGCAAAGTTTATGACACTAAAGTGTGATAAATGTAAATATAAAATTTTGGGTGTAAGATGTGTTAATTCATTAGAATTTGGGGTATGGATGTAAATTTCTCTAAAAAAATTTGCCCCAAAACAACTCAGAAAGCCGTTGAACAGCATGAATAAAAGATAAACATATAAGAAAACCATATAATAGTTATTGGCGCCTATAAATTTTACCCTGAAGCGAGGCATTCGGCAGAAACTTAAAAATAAAAATTCATCACCAGTTTTATAAAAATGCAGCCAAGCCAAACGTAAATATACAGGGCTTCCACGGATTTTCAAGGGCCCAAATTTTGCATTCATATTGGCTTAAATCCAAAAATCTTGCGGCCACACAACCCCCCCAAGGAGAAACATACTGTTGAGCGCATATAACAATATAAAGACGCAGGAAATTTCACAAAACCAAATCTTCAAAACACAGCCAAATATCATTTTGGTAGAGCAAGCAGACCTTCATGCTTTTAAATACTTCAAAAATTTGAAAGGGCATATATCTAGAGGAAATAAAAAAGGAGGATGCTTCCAGCAAAATATTGTGGGATATGGAAAAGTTAAAAACCAACCCAATGATTACTGCCGAGCAATCTCAGCCTCATTTCTTTCGGGCTCTCCGCTTTGGTAAATTGTGGAGGACATGGCGGCGATGGCTTCTCCTGGAGGCGGGTGATCGAATCTGCACATAGCCCCATACTTGCATGTACCTGTCTTCATATAAAATGGACAAGCAACCGAACCCTATTCCACCAAAAAAATAAATAAAGATATTAATAATAATAATATATTCATATTTGTTTACGTTGTCGGTTATATATATATAATCTGATTCAAGAAATGTTGATCCTTTATTAATTTACGTTCAGGAGAATGATCTTTTTACTTTATATATATATATATATATATACATAAATCATAAAAAATAAGTTTATCACAGTAAATAATATTAATGAATGTTAGCATTTTTCTTAAAATCATAGTTAAAAAATATGTTAGTAAAATTTTTATAATTTCACAAACAAAAACACTCAAATAGTACCAAAAAAAGAATCAAACTATATATTGTTAAATGAAGCCAAAAATTTCAACAAACAACATTTGTCACATGTAAACATTCTAAATTCACAATATAAAAGAGAAAAAACTCATGGTTATAAACCAAAATAAAATTCACTAACATGATTCTCCCAAAAGTTATAGATCTTTCTAATAGTATATGATTAAAAATGTTAGGTTGTTACATACATAGCACCCAAAACATTGCTATTTACAAATCTTGGATTCCTTTTCATTCATTTTTTTCAAATTCGCTCAAATATCAAAATTCATGATAAAAACCACAACCCAAAATTTTCATTTTCATCAACTTCTCAATGGTTTAATTGCAAGCGTAAATACATCAATTTAACAGTTCAAAAATATAACATGGGTGCTAGATTTCGTAGAATAACAGTTTCTGATGGTGCTATGTATGTAATTATCCAAAAAAAATGTTTCAAGAAGATTTAAGACTTCAGATGTTAGATATGTTTAATACATAAGAATTGTGTTGGTATGTATGTAAATTTTCCCTTCTTTTTTAAATCCTCACACTGTTGTACAAGTATTTGCAATTATGATAAGAAAAAGGGAATTTACATGCATACTACGCTCAATTCCCACGTATCCACATTGATTTTCACATTTATAGCACCAAAATCTTTTCATATCACATAAAAAATACTATCATTTTAATTTTTAATGAGTGAAATACATCTTTTTCATGCATCGGTGAAGTGGTAGGTATGTATGTATGTAAACATTGAATTTTAGGTGTTAGATATGTAAATACATAGGAATTGAGTGTTTTGCGTATGTAAATTTCCTGAAAAAAAAAAAAAAGGTACCTCTCTTCTCGGGAGGCCAGCAAGAGTAAGCTTGACAGCTTGTTGTTGAGTCTGCCTGTTGAAACTTGCAGTTGGTTCTGATCTATCTAAAGGGTGATGGTACTTGCATCTCTCTGCAAACTTGCAATGCCCAGTCTTCATATAGTGCTGAAAAGCAAACAACAAATGCCCTCTCAAATTTGAGACTCAATTGCATCATAACTATGAAAATGACAAATAAAGTTTTAATTTAACAGAAACAACCATGACTTTCATGTAAATATCTACCTCCGATGATCAATGAAATAATTCTGGGACATCTACAAACATACCACCTAATTCATAGGTATTTACATATCAACACCTAAAGTTTATTTACATATTACCACCCGAAGCTTTTAATACCACACATCTTAAATACCATCATTTTACCTTTTCATGCATAGGTAAGATGACATGCAAATAAAAAATTGAAGTTAAGGTGTCAGATATGTAAATACATAAGAATAGAGTGGTATGTATGTAAATCTTCCTTCTGTTAATTAACAAGGGTGATATGTTCATTAGTCAATTTAGGATAAGTATGCTTATCATCGTATATCAAGGGAACATGTGAAACTTAAATTTGGTTATCAAAATAAAAATTATGCTCATCCCGTTTCTCCCACTTGTTCTTGCTCTTATTACAAAAAGCTTTCTACAAATCTTCTTCTCTCTCCCTCAATACAACAAATTGGTCAAATCCTAACTTCGTCCACACAATAATCATTGACAATTAAACATAAGATGGTCGATATTATGATGAAGATCGATTTGAAGCAAAGATTATAAATCCTAAATGATATGTGCTTATGATTTTTTTTTAAATTTTTACAAGCCACCAGCTAACATAATCAATGCATTATCTTCTCAGCACTCTCCATGAAGCATAATTAACCCTACATCAATTTATAAATCCTTAACCAACCCACAAAACATGTCAAAATTCCCCTCTCCCAGGTATACAAGACGCTACCCTCCTCTCCTTCTTATAACATACCATACATGAATATTATTTAGAATCCATATTTTTTTCAAAAGAATTGATAAGCGTGCAATCCAAACAAAAGCTCTTTATAGGTCACGAAATCATTTAATCGGTGTTTGATACACGATCTTATGTGTTTCCTTAAGGCAATAGAACAACAAGGATCAATATAATCATCCGTGATTTTATTCTCACTATTTTGCAATTCATTTACCCACTCTCCTTATGTCAGGTTTATTGACAAGATAATAAGAGAGTTGTAGTTATGTTGAGACTCCAACGAGTTAAATGAGGAGCAATAATCATATTCCTTATTCATAGGCTTGATGAGACAATATGATGAATGATCAAATAAGTTCCAATCTTAAAATTTATGATCTTGAATTTCAAATTTGAATTCGAATTAATTTTGCAATATCCTCCATAGCATTTACAGAAAAACCTTGGAATATCAAATCAAAGATAAATAAATAACCTCCAAACTCCTATCACACCTTGGATGTAATTCTACCATTCATCCAATCCTATCTATTCTCTCCCATCAGGCCAAAATTACCTCTCTCTCCCTCTCAATACTCCTCATCTGTCGATAACTGCCAAACATTCTTCTCACAAAAAACCTTTCTCCTTAAAATTTTTTTCTCTTTTAACTTCGTCCATCCATTGTTTGTCTTTTTTTAACAAACTCAAGGTAAGAGTCGATCAACACATCACACTTTGTGAGTTATAAATCCTATATAAATTTTACCTCATAATTCCTATATAAATCCTCTTGAATTGCCCCTAAATTTTAACAAATAACTCCCATCCATATTTCAACCAATAGTATCAATGCAATTTAAAATACTTTATCCTATTTACTACAGAAAATTAGTCCCACAGAAAAAATCCTAATTCATAGAAGAAATCTATTATATAAACTCTTATCTTAAACCCTAATCCAGACTACGATAGATCATAAAAAATAGGGGAAAAAAAAAGCTTCACGGATCTTCTCCATCTACCCCATATGTTCTGCTTCAAAATAAATAGCCCAAACTTCATAAACTTTGATTCAAGGTTTCTAAAATAAAGACCTATTTAAAAACATTTTATCATTTCAAGAGGGGATCTATAGCCACACAAATTTATAGAATATGATTGTCGCCATTACACTCCACATGTAACGTCTCTTCTCTTTTAAGGTGTTGCCCCCAATAAGGACTTCATTATATTGACACGACGATAGAGCATCTTCACGTCCTTCCACCAAATAAGGGTTATGTACAACAAATATGAATTATATCTTTTGTCCTAATATTTTAATTAAATTGTCCTGGCATTTTTTTATTAATTAAATTTAATCTATAACGAGTAACACAATCATTAGTCTGTTAAGATGAATAAGATTATTAGTTTTATCTTGAATAGCTTTCTAAAAGAAAAGCCTAAGGGATCATAAATTATGATTATTTGAATAAAAATGATACTTGGCATTGGGAGATTCTGATACGAACTAAAAATAACGAACAAACAACAGATAAATTGCAATAGAGTTATGGGGTGAACTCAATTGAGAGCTGATTTTACTAATGCCACCAATGAAAGCAAACAAGATATAACATTGATCTACTGTTCAAGGGATAGATCATCTTTCCACAAATCCTAGACGCCGTTAGGAACACCGAGAGAAAAAAAATAATAATAAATAAACTACATCAAGTTAAAACACCAGAACAAACCCTAGCTAATTTTCCCTAAATATATACTCCCAAAATTTCTTCAAACTTTCCACCCAAAACACTCCTTAATTTCCCTCTACTTGCACATGGTTAAAGGCTATGTGGGACCCACTCGAGTGCTAGAGTTATCTGCAATAACTCCTAGGGATTCCGCCACTTCTAGGCTAGGTCTTCTGGCTTGGTATAGCCGGTCCAGACCACTCCAATCCTCCTTGAACCAGTTTGTAGTCTTCAAGGTTGGCTCTCACGTCATTTGGGGCAGCAGGAGATGTAGGCGTATAAATTTTTACTCTCTTTAGTTATGTACCTAATTGGTCACCCTCTCACCTCCTTTTGTCACTTCTCCCCCCACCCCCAAAAAAAAAAAACCATTCAAGCTTTTTGTAAATCTTCTAATTTGTTCCCTCTACATCCACACAACAAAATTTTCTCAAAAAATGATTCGACCAAAAGTAATTTTCATGTTGTTGTAAATCATAATCAAACACATGATCTTAAGCTTGTTGATAATATAAAAATGATAGAGCAAATATTAAATTAGTAGAGTAACCATTGCTTCCCAATGAGAAGAAAAGTTCATCTCATAACATTATAGCGCAAACAACAACAGTTGTGGCTGATAATGATGATGCCAAAACTGGCTATGCTACAAAGAAAAACCAGAAACAAGCATCGCATAACAGCAGGCGGTCTGCAAGTTTCAGCAACATCAAATCTAAAAAGGGTATTTACATACATACCACACAATTCCTACGTATTTACATGTCTAACAACCTAAAATTTAAAGTTTAAACTTTGCTTTTTTACATTCATAACACCTAAATCTTTCATATCTCATAAAAAACCCACCATTTTAACTTTTAAAAAATGAAATATAATTTTTTTGGCATAATTAAGGCGGTATGTATGTCAAATATGAAGTTTAGGTGTTAAGATATGCAAATACATAGGAATTAAGTAGTATGTATGTAAATCTTCCAATCTAAAAGACCATTATGGAGAAAACAAAATTCTGAAGTTCGGCCTTCATGATTGGTAAAAGAGCACAAACAAGGCTAAAATGAGCCCAATAAGCTAAAAATGACACATCTAATCTTCCGACAATCTACTAGATAGATACACATCTTTTAGATCTACAAAACAGAACACGAAACCATAAAAAAAAAAAATAATAATAATCTGGCACAAAAACTTTATATAGAACTTACATCACATTCAATTTCTCCAGGCCTTTGAGGATATACAGCTGTCGCAACTCCAAACTGCAGTAGCAAAAAGGATTGTTAGCCCATGAAACACTAAAGGGTCATTAACATACATACCATATAATTCGAATATATTTACGTATCTAACACCTAAACAGACATATTTGCATACATACCACTCGAATCACTATCACATCAAAGGTACCATAATCACAATCTTTTTAAAGGAAACACACATTTTCATGCTCAGGCTTATGATACCAAAGTGTTTATAGCTAGATATGTAAAAATAATAATAATAATAATAATTCATGGTATGAATGTAAATTTCCCAATAATAAAATGTAAACTCACGGACTAAGATGGCTGTAAAACTAATCAGATCAAGTTAAACTATCATCATGAATTATACGATAGAAATGATTGGAGGAGTTATGCTACAGAAACCTGAGCAAAACGAGGGTCCAAAGTTGGGAGAAAGCTAGCTGCTGGATTTATGACTCCAACGGGTAAAGTGGCAGCTGTTGGAGTTATATAAGCATGGCCTATATTAGGCGTTGTAACCGGAGCAGTGACGACTGCAGAAGATTGTAAACCAAATGAGAATAATAGAAGAGCAGTAAAGAAAAACTAATTCTAGAAAATATTATAGCAGTGCAAAAAATATATATACCATATCTGTCGGGGTGACTATATCTGCAAGTGGTGCCAAATTTGCAGCTGTGTAAAATGGAAACGAGGAAATAAAATACTTAGGGTCCTAAGTATTAAATTATTGTTAAATTTTTTCCTTTATGTAGAACAAGTAATATTACCTTCCAGTCTTTAGGTAGAATGGACAATCAGTTTCACCCTACATAAGAAGAAACAGTTGAGGGAATCTACCTTGTCTCAAATCTTTAATATCAAATAATAAAAAAAAAAGAACGTCAACTTTTTAAAAGTGAAATACAATTTTTAATGGGAATGTTTGAAGCACCAAAATGCCATGCATGTAAATAGGAAAGTTTACATGCGATCTATGTAAATACATAAAAAATGTGTGTTAGGTATGTAAATTTTCTATTTTTGCTTTTTTTAATATTATTTTTGAAAAAACAGGCAACAAAAAGCAAAGGATAAAAAATTTTCAAATAGAAGTGCATCACATATAATCTTGCCAAAAAATTATAACCCCTTAGTTTAAGCAGTCCACAATCTGTATGGATGAGAAATAGTTACACCTAACATATAGCCAGACCAAGAAGCTTACCGGTCTTATAGGTAGGCCCTTGGAATTATGCCATAAAGCAGGCGTGAATGGTACGAATGTCTTTGTTTGTTTTGAATAACCACTGCTAGCATCATCATTGTTTGATGTTGGTCCATTATTTGCAGCTAATTGTATCAGAATGTCCTTTGGATGATGAAATTTGCAATTTCCACCAAATTTACACTTTCCGGTCTTTGCATAAAACTAAATAAAGAAATTTAAGGTCAAAATGTTGTGGAAAAATGAGCCAGAAGTGTTGCAATAAAGGTTAACCGAGAAAAGGTAAAATATACTTCAGAAAAAAAACTCACCGCACAAACAGGTTCTGATGGCCTTTCTGGTAAATCTACATAAAATCCATTGCTCTACACGTGCACAAAAATGAGACAAAGTATATCATAAAGATAGATACAGAAGAGCATTTTAAGTCAGGTTAATCCTACCTCTACAATGCCTGTTAAAGAATATAATTTCTCATTGGGATGGTTGAATTTGCAATTCAAACCATATTTGCACTTTTGAGTCTTCAAGAAGTACTGGACATTGTAAAAAAAAAAAAAAGAATAATATGGCTAAAGACTTCAAAAAAAGAATTTTGTTGGAAAAACACTCGAATCATACAGGACAATCAGGTTCTCCTGGTCTCTGCGGAAGGGATTCAGCAGCAGGAATAAGTGGAACCTGCAAAAATAAAACATGTATCAACAAGGTATCAAAAATCAATGTGTTCTCGTCTACTGTTAGTAGAGCTATAATGACACTTTTTAGAGGCATTGGAAGAGAAAAAAGGTCATAAAAGTACGGCTTAATTGTGTAAAAAGAGATGATCCTCAGAAGAAACTCAAATCAATGGAAATTTATTCAGTTTTCAGAAATTGATCAATTTACACACAAATCATTAGTTCAAAACTCAGGAAATTACTTCACTCATTTACCTTCATTTGAACCTTTCTACAAACATAATCAAAATCCTAGAAAATCCAGTGCTGTCGCCATAACTAAGTTTCATATAAAAAACAAAGAGGAAAAGCTTATAAAAACATAGGTTTCTATTAACCCAATCTTAAGCAAATCGAACCTCGGTTCAAGAATATCCAATCTAGAGATAAGCAAAGTCAATTCGAACCTGTTAAGTTTAATCAGAGCTCTACTTGAGACTTAACAAGTAAATTTTCGATAGATTTTAAATTTTAAACACATTTTTTCTTTATTTCAACATACACACACATACAACTAATGGAGAAAAACGACTCCTGTAGCTGACCCCACTTAGTGAGATAAAAGCTTCTTGTTGTTGTTGTTGTTGTTGTTGTTGTATGTACACATTCAACCGCATATACACAAATGTAGAGACATGCACGCAAATGGAAATACAAAAATATGCATCCATACAAACAAAAAAGCAAACAGGCACACAGCACAGCTATCATGCACGACACTAAACCCCTGCATCCACTGGTTATCCCAGAAGCTTATTTGCTTGCAATACTAGTTCAGCTCAATAACTATTCATGTTAGGCTAGTTAATTACGTAAAAAATCCAAGCTTGAACAAAATTATTTAGGTTGTTTGCTTACCAAGTTGAACATGGACAAGAGCCTGCTAGATTATTTTCGGCTTAGTAGGAGCTCGATTGAAATAGAATATAAATGACTGCATAAACCCGTCAAAAGCTTAATTGAACAAAAGCATTTTTCGGCATTAGCTAAATTCAGTTGTTTGTATATATATTCAGTGAACTATTGACTGATAATGCCATGCACATGTTGGCATATGATGAGCAACAGCAAGATGAATATACAGCGAGCAAATTGAGAAAAATTGATGTAAAATGACAGTGGTTGTGGAAAGCCTGAAAGAAAAATCATACCATACACAACTTGGACTAATGATGAAGACATCAACGGTCTTGGCAAGTAATCAAATTTTATTTGTCAATCAATAAAACTACTTCAGCATGGCACATTGGACCTCTATTTATTAAAAAAAAGGATTCTAAAGATAAATAACCAAACTTTTGTATGGTATGATCTTGAAAGCAGATGTGTATGGTTGGAGAAAGCTTGAAAGGAAGATCATACCATACACAACTCAGGCCAACGGTGAAACTATTGCACAAATAAAAAATATGGGGCAGTTTTATGGTTCCATAAATCGCACAATCAAACTTCATTTAATAGTATCAAAAGCAACCTTCATTTTATGTCTCAACACCTTCTTTTATGCATAATACATATAACACCATGAATATGCTCACCACGTACCTTCCGGTTCAGTGGTTTCTAAACCACTGTATCAGCCATCTCCATTCAACCACAAACAAGTTATTGTATAAACTATCTCTATTAGCCTACATTATTTGAAGTATGTTTACTGTAATATCAAGGCTAAAACAGTAACATNAATTATTTGAAGTATATTTACTGTAATATCAAGGCTAAAACAGTAACATATCCAATCTCACTGACTTGAGATGCTTCTTTACTTCGACTAACTATAGCCTAAAGGGCAAACTTCTTTTGAGTCTTAAGTGATGGAACTTCTGGACATGTTCAATTCAATGATAGAGGGGTCAGCATAGCGACCGGGTAACTTGGTTGAGTCAAATTAGGTGAGCCTATTAAATCAGCTTAATAATCCTAACTGACCCAGCCTATAGTCAGTCAACTATTGAAGCATTGGAAAAGTTTAAACTCATAATTCATCCAAAATGAATAGGTCGAGCACTCGTCCCAACATAGCTTTTGCCCAAAGATGCTTGATGTTTACATATGAACTAAAGTGATTTCTATGAAATACATGCATTATTTTACAGACCAATCAATACCCCCACCCTGCAGAGGACTAAAATAACAAAAAAATAATAAACATAATATTTGTTTCTAAGGCCATTATTGGAATTAATTATTAAAGATTAAACAAATATATTAATTAAATATAAATAAATTTTATGTAAAATTAAAATTAATATCATTAAATATATATAGCCATTAAAGAAAATAGTTGACATGCATGATTTAATAGAAATAAAATAGTTGCATAGTTTCAANAATAAAATAGTGGCATAGTTTCAAATTTCAATTAATTTTAAAAATAATGGCAAGCATATGCTTAATATTAGGATTGCTAAAAAAGAAATGAAATCAGCAGCAGATTCATATGCTTAATATAGAAAGAAAAGTGCCATAGGTCTATGTGCTTAAAATGGAAAGTTTAGACGACTATTTTAATTTTTATCTTTGTAATTAGTAGTTTTTTATTATTTTCAGAATATTTTACTGTGCAAATAACCAATTTAAAAATGAATAAAATAATCTTTCTAGCCACTTCTTTTTTTATATGGAATTAAATACTTAATATAGAAAGAAAAGTGCCATAGGTTTATGTGCTTAAAATGGAAAATTTGGACGACAATTTTAATTTATAAATTCATTGTTATAAGTAGTTTTTCATTATTTTCTAAATAGTTTAATGTATAAATAACCAAGTTAAAAATTAATAAAACAATCTTTCTAGACACTTCTTTTTTATATGGAATAATTAAAGCAAGGTTAGAATCCTCTTACTAACATTCATTGTTTCTTTTTTTTCATCTTCACATCACGTCTAATTTATATGAATTTCCTTTAAAAGAGTCGAACATCATGAATGATGAAAATCAGACTAAAGAAAATTACAACGGCCATAAATCTCATATTGATTGGATGAAAGAAACTATCTGAAGTGGTCCTATATTGTAGATACATTTCTGAAAAAAAAAAATTTTTTTGTCTCGTAGATCCTTCTTGTGGTTTTAAAAAATCCAAATACTTTTAAGACAACGCAAATGCCTAGATCATGTTAATGTTATGGGACGCAATGACACCTGAAATTAGTGGATCATATATGTTCCTAAGCTAGCAAAAGAAATTTGGGAAATTGAATTAAACTTGCTCAAAAATTAAATATGTGCATTTGTCAATGACATAAAGATGAAGCACCCATGAACGAAGTAAAATAGCATCTTTGTCATTGAATATTTCATACAATAATGGTAATATTGACCCTAACTGAATTACTGTCAGGATCTCAAAATGATGTGTCATGATAATATTGTGATTCTCAAACAATTTGTAAAAAGGAATACATTGTTTCAATTTCTCGTGAGACTCGATAACGATTTTGGCTATGTTTCTATTCAAATTTTAAGTAGAGAGAACATATCATCCTTAAATGCAATATTCTTAAACAAAAAGACAAAAAATTATAACTCAACACACCCAGCTCTGAAACATCGGCCATAACAACTCAACCACAAAACCTGCGGTAAAAAAATTCCTTCCGCTAAATCTTTTAAAAAAATGGCGAAATCATTTCCCCCAATGCAACTTGCAGCTCAATACAACAACAACAAAGCCTTAATCCCACTACGTGGGGTCGGCTACATGAATCCTTTTTCTCCATTGTGTCCTATTTAGTGTCATATTTTCATTTAGTTAGTAAATTAAGATCATTTTTAATAAAATAAGCCCAAGTCTTCCTAGGTCTACCTCTTCCTATCTTAACACAAGTCAAATCTAAAACATCTACTCTCCTAATCGGATCATCAGATGGTCGACGTTTAATGTGACCAAACCATCTAAGACGACTTTCTCTAATTTTGTACGTCTCAGGAGCTACACCAACCCTATCACGAATTTATTCATTTCGCATTTTGTCTCTAAGTGTAAAGCCGCTCAATAATGAAAAAAATAAAAATTGACAACTTTCTTGATTCTCCTGAAAACCATCTAGATCATAAAATTAAACTCAAATTATTACAACACTTTTACTTTTAATGCCTCAAACAATACCTCAAACACCTGAAAAGTTGATTCAAGAATCATCAATCACATGATAAACCTTGCTAATATTTTCCAAACTGACAAAAAAATCCCAACAAGAGAAAAATGGTAGTTAATAGCTCTCTAGGAATTTGTACAAGCTAAGATAATATTCCTATTAATCATAAATTTACACTGAATAATATCCTAAACGTTCCTAACCTAGCAATAAATCTTTTTGTCTATTCGTAAACATATCAAGGACCACAAATGCATGGTTACACTTCTTTTTAATAATGATTGTTTATTTCAATACCACACTATGGGGAAGATCATCGGACGGGCTAGAGAAAATAATAGGTTATACACCTAGTTGAAGTCCAAAGCCACTTAACCCACGCATGCATATATACTCTAAACAAAGATGCCATAAGCAACTATCGTTATAGACTAGGATATTCATCCTTTAAAGTCTTACACTAAATGTTTTTTTCTCCTTTCATATATATTAACATTAAAAACATTCACTATAAGATTTGCAAAACTGTTTAAAATAATCGAGTTCTCTTTCCTCAAAGTGAAAGCAAATTCTATACTCATTGCATGATAATTCACTTCGAAATTTTGAGACCTTGAAAAACTATTTATAATTTTGAAGCAAAAAAATTTACAATTTTAATTGACAATCGCACTCAAAAGACATACATTTATCTTATCAGACAACGAATTAATATCACCCATATACCTCCAATTTTTATCTCAATGGAATGAAAACAACTTGATACAAAATTTATATAGACTAAAACTGAAACTGCATAAGATTATTTTAATAAAACTATCTATTCTTTCCTAAATGAAAAAGGTAATTTTACACAATCCTTCTATTCTGACACACCCCACAACAACAAAAAAAGTTGGCAAAAAGGAAAACAAAACACCCTCTAAAAGTTCTCAGAACTCCCAAATTCCCAAAAGTTATTGGATATAAGCAATCATAACCTCTACATATCTCACTAATAAAATACACTGAATGGTCATAAGCTGAATTTTTTCCATAAATAATTGTTTCTAAAACTTTCTCCAAAACTTATTTTGTCGCCACATATTCACATCCACAAATAACACCAAGATAAACTTGATTCTAGCGACATACGTAAATGTGCTTTATTCATTGACATCAAATAGTTCTTCATTTCAAAAGATGTCAATTCTGATGAAAATCAAAATTCTCTCTTGTAAAAGAGATAACCAAATGAAAGAAAAGTTTGATGAAATTAATATCTTCTACCTTGACAACCTAAATAAACAGATATAAAAATAACACATTACTCTTATCACTAAACCTTTTCAAGTATATATAAAAATGAAAACCCATTCAAAGACTCCAATAAAGTTCAACATTGCAAACATTGTTCTCTATACCCCCATTAACCCAATACACATCCTCCCATGCATAAAACTTCCATTACAAATATCAGCTCCAACACTATTAAAATGCCACAAACCCTATTTAAGATATTAGGGAAGAAGAATTAGAAAGATATCATGAGGGAAAAAAAGAATTTCTTAAAAAGAAATCTCATTTGGGAGAACATTGAACTACAAAAAAAAGGGGAAAGAAAAAAATTGGATGCAAGCGAATGTTTTCATTAAAATGCAAAGCAAATTGAAAATGGAGCAATATAGTAGAGCTAGATTAGCAGTAAAAAACATTAAACACAATCCCATAAAATATACCGCTAAAAAAAAACTTTTTTTTTGCTAAAATGAATATAAAAGGCATCCTAATCTCTGTGTCTGCTAAACTCGGATTGTCCATGCAACAATATGACTTGAAAATGTACTTTTAGACAAGAATGCCAAAAAACAAATTTATATGGACACTTCTCGACATGATTCAACAGCTCTATCACAGAAACTAAGGTATGCATATTAAAAAAAATTGGTACATGACCTTAAACAATTCGGAAGGGCAAGATTTGGCAAATTTACAAAAAACATAAATGAAATGAGATAAAACAAATCTAAGTAGATTATAAATGCTTTATAAAGTATTCCGCTAACCGAGGAATTCTAATTATAATTATGCATATCAATGAAAATATTATTATAGGTGATGAAAATAAAAAAAACACGTGATAATAACATAGAAATTCCTAGAAAAAAAAAACTCCTAGTAAAGTTTGAAATTTCAAAACTCAATAACCTAAAATACTTCCTGAGAATAGAAATGGCTTAGCTAGAAAACAAATGTTTGTCTCAACAAAAATATGCAATGGATTTTTTCAAAGAAACAAAAAGATTGATTGCAAGCCATGTAAAACTCTAACTGAATCAAACAAAAGATTAAATATGGATGATAAAGAAACATAAATCATTTAGGGATTTGACAATATCGAAGACTATTTAAGAGTTCTTTTATTTATCCCACTCTTATCCTAACATCACTTTTGATGTAAGTCTCATAAATCAATTTATGTAAATAAAATAAATCTCACCATTAAGCTGTGCATGCACGATGCTTGAGTATCTAAAATCAAAACATGGAAAGGGATTTTCTATGCAAAGCATAAAGCGTTACAAATTAAAGATTATAATAATGATGTTGACTATACGAGATCACCAGTGAATAAAAATTTCACCGCAAAATATCACAAACTACTAGGAGAAAATATGGGAACATGAAGAAGCAAAAGTAACTTGTCACAAGGTCAAGTGTAGAATCTGAATTCAAAACAATCTCTCAACATAACTGTGAACTTTTATATATTAAACTTATACTAAAAAATTTAAAAATCAAATGAGACCCCTATGAGAACATATTATGACCCATTCAACCATCAACATTACTAAAAATCTAATAAAACATAATCAAATCAAATATGCGGAGGTATACAAACATTTCATAATGTGGGAATGAGAAAGTGAGTTAACCTACAGTCTATATATTCCAACAAAAAATGAACTCTCCAACATATTTATAAAAAAATTTTAAAACCGTAATTCAAAAATATCTTAAGCAAACTTAGAACAGTAGATCTCTGCTATTCCGCCTGAGGGATAGTGTTTAAAGTATTACAAAGATAAATAAAAAATAAAATGAGCTATTACAAAGATAAATAAAAAATAAAATGAGCCACATTTATGTTCTTAGCATGACGAGAAGTCCAACTACAATTCATGCATCTAGCATGAAAAGTGAAGGGTCAAGAATTGGTCCGTACCGACTACCAAAATATAAAAGTTTGGACAGCAATTTTAATTTTTAAATTTTTTTTATAATTAGTAGTTTTCAGTTATTTTCTAGATCTGTATATAAATATAAATTAATGGGAGGAACAAAACAACCTTTAAAGCCACTTTTCTTGTTCCATGTGTTTTACTTTAATTAATTATCAAGTAGATAGTTAATTTGCAATTAAATTTACATCATATATTACATATAATTGTAGAAGTGATAATTTGCATAACTTGATTGTTAGCTTTTAAATGCATTTGAAATCAAATTCAAAATTTTATATTGTTCTAGGCAAACATACTTGAAATCATATTTAAAATTATGCCACATGACAGCCAAATATCCCTTTAAATAAATTTATTTATTTATATAAAATATGTTGGCATGCTATGTCTTTAGGCTAGTCCAAAGTTTCAACAATCCTGCAATTTTAACTTAATATCCATTATTGGAACAATTATCAAGCTGTATGAATAAAATTTATCTGATTCCATTTTGATCAATAGCTGTTCAGGTAATACACATCAAGATATAAAATATAATTAACAATTTCAAAATAAGCCAATTACTGAATAATTAAATTTATTAATTATTCTTTAGTCAGGAACATGCATGAAAACAACACTTCTCAAAAATAAATAAAAATATCATATAAAGAATAACAAATTAAAGGTTTTCAGGACAATAAAGAATGACATTTAATGGTGTAATAGCTCAAAAACTATACCTCAAATAAGTACCCAGATGATAATAAAGAATAAATAACAAGAAAATTTGAAATAATTCTTTAAAGTAATAACGGGTATATATATTCAGAGAGTTATCCTATAATAGTAATCACGATACTTAGAACTCCTATATAGAAAAAGAATAGTGATAGTCACCTCTTTCCAGTCTGGAATTCCCCCTTCAGGAACCCAAATTGGATGATCAAACTTGCAAGAATCTCCAAATTTACAGGTTCTCGTCATCATATAGTAAGTACAATCCTTCTCTCCAGGACGCTGGGGATATAAAGGCAGGTGGCTTGCACCCACAACTCTAGGGCGTTTGTGCAAAGAGTACTTTGACAATAAAGCATCACTTTGGCCAATAGAGTTATATGCCAAAATATTCTGATTGTAGAGAGCTATAGGTAGATAGTAGAAAACAAATATAATAAGATAGCAGAAAAATACAAGTAATAATTTATAATTTCAAATAAGACTACTGAAAAATTACTGTAATACTGTACTGACACGGTATCATATAATTTGTAAGTAAATATACCGGAGTTAAATAAATGGCTTTTTATCTTAACAAAAGCTGATATCCAGCCAGTAAAAATTATCATATATCGTCGGTGAATATGGTAAAAAGTTTCTTAAGATTGCACAGCTGCAAGCAGGAGGCAGGCACTTATAGTATATCAGATAATATGCCAGTTAATAATAAGACCATGGACAATTAGAAGCAAATACAGTAATGCCCATATTGCATTTTCAAGTTTAGAAGTAGCTATCTCGCCTATGCCATGCAAATGAGTTTATTTACCCAAGAAGAAACCTTACCAACAAAAAGTCTAACTTCGTAGCTAGGAATGCGAGAGTATCCAAAATTCTATAGAGACAAACAACGGCAATTTTCCGCTGAGTGCTATATGTAGGGCCACCCCTATTCTACTGTACAGAATAAAACCTACAAAGAATTACAAAAAAATCAAGAATGAAAGCTTGTAATCCGTAATGCACTGTTGTGATTATTGCATATAGTATCGCTTTAAGGAGGCTTAAACAGCAGTCCTACACTTAATTCTATTAAGCCATGTGTCAACAGGAAAAAAAGATATTTCTGTAAATATCTGATTTAAAAAATTCAATAGCAGTGAATAGCCGCAGTTTTGATTAGGTAAATGGTGTAAAATCTAATTTCTTTAAAAAATACCAATTAGATGTCTTTCTTTCCGAATATAGATACTCCAGCTAGATATTCTTACAAGATAAATTTTATTTTATTGTTCCTAATTTATGTTATACTTAACTACATCTGAGTATACCATGCAATGTATCTAGATATTTATGATTTTTTTAAGCCATTTTAATTCATGCATGCATGCAAAATTAGATCGATAATTCATTAATGAATTTTGACATGAGCTCAAAATTTCCCACTTCATAACAAACCACGTCCACCTCAAACACATTTAAATGCAAATCTTGGCTAACACCATAAAGAATGATAAGGCCGCTACCATGGAAAAACTGAAACTAAATGCTATATCCAACTCACAACTACATCCGTTTCATCTCAAATAAGCCTTCCGAAGTTCCATAAATCATACAGAAAATGGGGCATGAGAAAGGAGATTTAGAAAAAAGTACTTGATTAGCAAACAAGTCAAAATAAGAAAAGAAGGCAAGGTTCAATTTAAATTAAATATAAGAAGCATAAATAGACGAAACACTAAAAGAATTCTACCTATTATCTACCCAGTAGGGCACATGTTTCACACAGCATGTAATCATTGGTTATGGTTACTCAATACATACAAACACACCAAACATCTACTCTGAAACTACTGTGACGAAATAAGCAATGGCAAGTTTGATTTATTTAGAATACAGTACTTATTAACATGCAAAAGATAGAAGCAGCACAAAGTGCCTTGTATCTTAGATTTTGAATCATGAAAGCAAAAATTTCATGGTTTAAATATTCAAATAACTAACCTGACTCATAAATAAACATCATAACAAAGATAAATAATTAATTGTTATTTATATTGTTGGGTAAGTCAAATTAAATCAAACAATTCATAAAAATGAGATGCGAGATTAGCACATGCATGTTTTTTGGGTTAAAAAATATTAACTACTATATAGAGGGTAACATAAAAATTTAAGAATAATGCATTCTATGTTTAACATTTTTTAGCTTCAATTTAGTTTAGCACTAACAGGAAATGTTAGGAAAAGGCTTGAAGGAAAGCTTAGTAGGCGATGATGACAAAAAAATCTGAAGTGGACACTAAATCGTATGAAATTAGGCAAACCAGTTTCATCCTCGATTTCATGAATGAAAGATTAAGAATGCAGGTCGATTCATTTAGAAAATGCCTGCATAAGAAATAATTCTGGACCAACCAGTACATGGATCCTTATAAAAATAATCAATCTGACAGCAGCAATAATACAAAGGTAGCATGGTTCTAGAAATATAACTTGGCATAATCCCCTCGTATGATACAAATGCCTAGTAAGCATGACACTGGAGAATTCTTATTCAATAAAAGTAATATATTTTGCATGACCTAAGCCTTCACATCCTTACACATCAATCTAAAATGTAATGCTCATGAGATAATCGTAATCAATATCATCAGCACCTTATCCCAACAACTTGGGAATAACTTTATTAACCCTTTTCACATTGTTCTCAGTAATCCTTCCAAGAGCTTTTCAATCTGTATAAATGCCCTACATGACTTTTGGTATGCTTCCTTTCCGAAAAAAATTCATGTCATTCCATTTGCATTCTACTTCAGTGCAAATTGATGCAGTTTCTACTCTTTGATGTTCTTGTCCAAAAAACCAAAAGATCATTAAATTATTTTAATAAGACTGTCCTCGATGAAACATAAAAAATAGAACAACCACCCAAACAACATGACACAGAAATTCTGAAATAACGGTAATCTACCTCAGCTTATTTTCTGATATCCAGAAAATGAAATAACAAACTAAAATCTACCACTGGATTAACAAGATTTTTCCCTGTAACTTCCATAGAATCGAATGCCAGTCCTTGGTGTTATTGGTGACCTAGATTATATCAAAATTGGACACAAAGTATGAAAATATGTGAACAAGTTTAATCCTCGATTATATAAATGAAATAAGTAAGAATGACTACTCTGTTCATTTAGAAAATGTCTACTTAAGCAATCATTCTGCACAACAAGTACAGGAATCCTTCAGGGATCAATCAATCTAACATCACCGATAATACCAAGGTTAAATGTTCCTAGCAATATAACTTGGTATAAACATCACTGTGATTCGAAATGCCTAACAAACATGAGACTGGAGATTTCTTATTGAACACGGATAAGATGTTTTTGCTGAACTAAAACATCACCCTCCAACTTTTCACACAGCAATCTAAAATGCAATGCTCAATGGATAAATATGATCATTGTCATGGGCATCTTCAGCCTGGTCACAACTACATGGGAGCAAGTTTATTAACCCTTTTCACTGTGTTCTAACTAATCCTTCCAAGAGCTTCTCTCCCTGCATAAATATCCTGCATAACTTCTATAATGCTTCATTTGCCAAACCATTGCATTTCATTCCAATAACATTATACCTCACTACCAATTGATGCGGCGTCTACTCTTTGATGTTCTTGTCCAAGAAAGTAAGAAATCATTAAATTATTTCCTATAACAATTTTTCCCAATAAGGCAATAAAAACAGCTCAAACCACCAAACCTAAATGACAACAGAAACTTGTAAATAGCTGTAAGCAACCCCAGTTTACTAACTGATATACTGAAATGCAAAATGAAATATCAATACTCGACTAACAATACATTTCCCCGTACCAACCATAGAACCGGCTGCCAACCCTACAGATATCAAGTAGAATCAAACGATAAACCAAAAAAAA